>JAKTZW010000319.1:47657-75241 GCA_030579015.1 Zhuliangozyma blackwelliae | reverse complement strand
CACACACACCCCCCCTGAAAAAAAAAAAATTTGTGTGGCCCTACAAGTCCCCTACTCACGTGCAGGCGCCTTACTCCCGTCCCCCCGGGGCAAAGGGAAAACACCCGATCCCGAAAGCGGCCGGGGGGGAAGGGAAGCGGACTAACCCGCAAAGAAAAATTGTGGATGGGGAAACCGCCGAGGTGGGGCCAACGTGTCATGACACGCGAAAGCCACCAATATCCCTTTTGGTAGTGGCAGTGGTAATTATGGGGAGGGGTGAAGCGATTGGGAAATGGTTAGTGTAAGCTCTTTTATGCAATAACAAAAAGTCAACGCTCTGATTGGCTGGATTTTCCTGGTAGCTCTCCACACACAAAAGGAGCTTCAATTGACGACACCTCACACATGGCGCTACCAAGTGAAACAGCAAGAATGGGCCACCACCCACAGCCTACTAGCCTCAAGCATCCATTGACTGTGGAGATGTGCATACCAACAGTACAGTTCCTTGGGATAGGGGAACACCCAAGTCTGTGGCACACACACACACACACTCTCTCACCCTCTTATCTCTTTTGAATGACGGTCCAATAAAAAATCATACCGAGAATAGTTCCACAAGAGGAGAAGTGAAATTTAGGCGGAGGGTTATTTATAGTTTTAGGGCGGTTATGGCCCTCCGTCTCTGCCGCCTTTGTGCATCCCGCATCCCACGCCCCAGGACTTGGGCCCAGCTGGCGCTGGACATCACCTCACGGGCTGATGGTTTGGGCCCAGGGGAGGAGGCGGGAAGACCTTTTCTTTTTTCTCTCTCTCTCTGTCACTCACTATCTGGTGGACCTTCTGGAAAAGAAACGAACTTTTCTAATCAGGATATCTTCTTTCTCTCGTCTCTTTATATATCAGTGCACGTCTTCCCCCCCAGAAAAGTGTAACCACCACCATCACACCCCCCCCCTTTTAAACCACAGTTTTCCACCTTCACCACCATTGCACACTCTACAATGCTGTCCAATCCATACACACACAGAAGAGCACCCTCAAACTCAAGCGACGATGACCCCTACGACATTCCCGAGAATTATTACGGCACAAAGAAGCCAACCAAGGCCAACTCCCCGTTGGGAAGAGTCAGAACATTCAGCGTGTTTGAAGCAAAGACAACCAGGCAGGACTTTTTAAAAAAGTTGAACGAGCAACATCCGTTGGATGATGCCATCAAAGAAGGGTCAGAACCGCCCTCGGCCGGCAGTTCTCGGTCGCCAACTCCGCTCATGGGGTCGGGCGCTTCTGCACCACCCGCCGTTGCCTTTAACCTTCACGCCTGCGACAGCGGGAAGGCAGTCAATGACGAAAGCGATGATGAGGAAGACAAACAACTGCCTGCTGACATTGACCCACGCTCGCCATCGCCCAATGCATCTGCCGGTGGCACCGGCAGTGGCACCGCCGACGGCTCTTTGTCCTCGTCGTCTCCCTCGCTTGCACCCTCGCCCGCACAAGCCCTAAGCGCCTCCACGTCACTGTCGAGCACCAACGACAATACTCTCAAGTGCATCCCGCATCCAACCGGGTTCAAGGGCACCGCGGCGGTTGAAAGAAAGCCGTCAATCATTCCGATTTACCACGACAATACGTCCCAGGAGACGTTTTCTTCCACCAAGGACAAGTTCCACTACCGTCGTGCCTCTGTTGACGACTCGCATATCCGCCCCAAAAAGTTTTACATTAGTGACGTGCAAGAGACGTTGAAGGAGTTGTTGGAGAATGAAGACACGGACAACAACTGCCAAATCACCATTGAAGATTCCGGGCCCAAGGTGCTTAGATTGGGCACCGCCAACTCCAATGGGTATAACCAGTCGTCCGTGAGGGGCACATATATGTTGAGCAACTTGTTGCAGGAGTTGACCATTGCCAGCCGGCTCGGGAGACACCAGATTGTGCTTGACGAGGCGCGGTTGAATGAGAACCCGTTGAACCGGATGAAGCGGATGATCTCCACTGCCTTTTGGAAATCATTAACGCGCGAAATCACCAAGGATAACATTGTGGAAATGTCGCACGACACCAAGATCAAGGAGTTGTGGGTCGATGCCGATGGAGTGGAACACGTGAATAAGGAGTCGCACCGTATTTATGTCCCCTATAACCGGCCCGACCAATACGAGTTTTTCCAATCCATCAAGCAGCTGCGCTCCGACATTGTGTTGGACGTGCAGTACTTGCCGCAAAAAATTGACGCGGCATATATCAAGTCCATCAACGGCAAGCCCGGGTTATTGGCATTGGCTACACGGCCCGACCCTAACGACCCCAAGAACTTGATTAGTTGGCCGTACGTGGTTCCTGGGGGAAGGTTCAATGAATTGTATGGCTGGGACTCGTATATGGAAACGTTGGGTTTACTCACTGATGTTGCGCCACACAACCGCCTCGACCATTTGAACTTGGCGCGCGGGATGGCGGAGAATTTTATCTATGAGATCCACCACTATGGCAAGATCTTGAATGCCAACCGGTCGTACTACTTGGGCCGCTCGCAGCCTCCGTTTTTGACCGATATGGCGTTGCGTATTTTCAACAAGACCATTGAAGTGTTGCCCGAGACGAGGGACGATGCCATGGACTTTTTAAAGAGAAGCACTTTGGCGGCAATCAAGGAGTACGAGACGGTTTGGTGCGCCAAACCCCGCTTGGACGAAAAGACTGGCTTGTCGTGCTACCACCCCGAGGGCGAGGGTGTCCCACCCGAGACCGAGGCCACCCATTTCAACGCCGTGTTGGCGCCGTTTGTGAAAAAGTATGGCATTTCCCAGGATGAGTTTATTGAAAAGTACAATTCTGGAGCGATCAAGGAGGCCGAGTTGGACGAGTATTTCCTCCATGACCGGGCCGTGCGCGAGTCGGGCCACGATACCTCGTATAGGTTGGAGGGCAAATGTGCATACTTGGCCACGGTGGACTTGAACTCGTTGTTGTACAAGTATGAGAATGACATTTCGTTTATCTTGACAACCTTTTTCAACGACAAGTTGCAGGACATTGATGGCAAGACGCATTCGTCAGCCATTTGGGACGAGAGAGCGCGGCAGAGAAAGATTAATGTCGACAAGTACTTGTGGAACGAAAAGGATTCCATCTACTACGACTATAACGTCCACGACCAAGAACAAACCGACTATGAGTCCGCCACCACCTTTTGGCCATTGTACTCCAAGTTGGCGTCGCCCGAACAGGCTGCCAAGCTCGTGGAGGTGTCGATCCCCAAGTTTGAAGAGCATGGGGGGTTGGTTGCCGGGACATTAAAGTCGCGCGGAGAAGTGGGGTTGACCCGTCCCTCGCGGCAGTGGGACTATCCCTTTGGCTGGGCGCCGCAGCAGATCTTGGCGTGGATAGGGTTGGTGAATTATGGCTACGACGGGATTGCCAAGAGGTTGGCGTATAGGTGGTTGTTTATGATGACCAAGTCGTTTGTTGACTATAACGGGGTGGTTGTCGAAAAGTACAATGTGACCAAGGGCGCCGTGCCCCATAGGGTGGATGCCGAGTATGGAAACCAGGGGTTGGACTTTAAGGGCGTGGCCACCGAAGGGTTTGGCTGGGTCAATGCGTCGTACCTCTTTGGCTTGACGTTTTTGAACCTTTACGCCCAGCGGGCGTTGGGGACCATGACGCCACCAGCGGTGTTTTTGCGAAACATGCACCCGTCTCAGAGAAAGGATTTTCAGTAGGAAGCACATTGCAGAGGAGGGATATTCCAGTAGATGCACATTGCAGCTTCAATAGATTTCTAGTAAATAAATAGGCAGCTTCAATATATTTGGCTTGCTTGCCTCGGTGGCTCCTTATTCCCACAGGTAATCACCAGACAGCAATTGTCCTTTTTTTTTTTCTTTCCCTTTGGGTCCTTGTGGTTTTAGCAACAAAATTTTTTCACCAAGCGGGTTTCCCACAAAGTTGTCCCACCACACCACTGTCACACACATCCACACACGCGCACCATGCTAAGAAGATCGGTAGTGCGATACTACTCGTCGTTCAAAACCGCGATCGAGACTGCGGAAAAGTTGGTTACCCCACAACAGAGCAAGACGTTTCTGGACCCATTTTCCATCGTTAGCCATGAAATGTCGAGTCTTGCCAAGAACATCGCGGGGTTGATCGGGTCGGGCCACCCCGTATTGAACCGCGTGAGCTCTTATTACTTTGAAGCAGAGGGCAAGAACGTGCGTCCGTTGATTGTCTTGATTTTATCCAAGGCATTGAGCAAGATCCCGCTTGATCAGCGCGACCGCATCAAGATTGACTCCATGGATGTGACGGAACAAACGCATTTTATGGGCACGCCTCAGCGGCACCAGAGCTCGATTGCCGGCAAGAGCGTAGACGACTCATTGTCGCCCTTGGCCATCTTGCACGGCATCAACCCCAAGGTGATATTAGACCCATTGAGCAAACCCATGGATAAGCTACCACAGTTTGACGCCGTGAATGGGATCTTGCCCAAACAACGAAGACTAGCCGAGATTGTGGAGATGATACACACGGCGAGCTTGTTGCACGACGACGTGATTGACCTCTCTGACTCGAGAAGAGGGAGACCCAGCGGCAACATTGCCTTTACCAACAAGATGGCGGTGTTGGCGGGTGATTTCTTGCTCGGCAGAGCGTCGGTGGCGATTGCCCGGTTGAGAAACCCCGAGGTTATTGAGTTGTTGAGCACAACCATTGCCAACTTGGTGGAGGGGGAGTTTATGCAGTTGAAAAACACCGTATTGTCATCTAGTGCCGACAATGTGGTGGACAATGACGGCGAGGACAAGACGGTGCCGGAACCCACGGGCAAGGTGCCCACCGAGCAGCACAACTACCGCGTGAACCCAGTTGACCACGCCACCAATGTGGAGGCGGCGTTTGAGTATTATTTGCACAAGACATACTTGAAAACGGCATCGTTGATGTCCAAATCGGCCCGAGCCGCCGCCGTGCTCTCTGGGTCCCGCGACGACGTTATTGAAAACTGCTATGAGTTTGGGCGCAATTTGGGACTCTGTTTCCAGATTGTTGATGACATGTTGGACTATACGAGTTCCGATTCTGCCATTGGCAAACCGAGCCAGGCTGATTTGAAGTTGGGTCTTGCCACAGCACCCATTTTGTTTGCATGGAGAGAGCAGCCCCACTTGGGCGAGTTGATTGGGAGAAAGTTTAGTGAGCCAGGGGATGTGGAAATTGCAAGAAGAGCGGTGGAAAAGTACCACGGCGTGGAAAGAACGAGAGAAATGGCGGAGGAGTATTGCCACAAGGCATTGACCAACTTGCGAGTGTTGCCCGAGTCTGATGCTAGAAGTGCATTGGAGTTATTGACCAACTCGGTGCTAACCAGAACAAAGTAGAACGTGTAGATATGCTAGAAAGGAAAAAAAGAAGTATTGGCTTTTCATTACTCGATTAGGAAGTCTACACTGTTTTCATAGTCACGAGAGGCAAACTACGATGAATCGAAAAAAAATTTTTTTTACTACTATCAACCTAAACAACAACAACAACTACAACAACAACAACAACACCGTACATCACCATCATCATCCACCACCACAACAACACAATGTCATCAGAAGATAGCAAGCCAGTGACACAGGAAGTCAAGGATGCTAGTGCATCAATTCCAAAGCCACCAACGTCCAATGTCTTTTCCATGTTTGGAGCCAAAAAGGAAAAGAAGCCAGAAGACGAGGCCAAGGAAGAGTCTAAGGACGAGTCCAAGGAAGAGCCCAAGGAAAAGAAAGAGGGCGACGACGACGACGACAAGGCTGATGAAGAAGAACCCGATGTTGAATTCACCCCCGTGGTCAAGTTGGAACAACAGGTTGATGTCAAGACCAATGAAGAAAACGAGGATGTTCTTTTCAAGGTCCGCGCCAAGTTGTTTAGATTCCATGCTGAAGCCAAGGAATGGAAGGAGAGAGGAACCGGTGATGTCAAGTTTTTGAAGCACAAGTCTACGGGCAAGGTTAGAGTCTTGATGAGAAGAGACAAGACGTTGAAGGTGTGTGCCAACCATTTGATTTCTGCCGAATACGAATTGAAGCCCAATATCGGCAGTGATAGGTCCTGGGTCTACTCGGTCACGGCTGACATTTCCGAAGGCGAGCCTGAGGCCCAGACTTTGGCCATTAGATTTGGCAACAAGGAAAATGCCGACAAGTTTAAGGAGCACTTTGATGCGGCCAAAAAGGCTGCTGCTGCTGAGAAGAAGTGAGTGGTGTAGTGGTATAGAGGGTATATAGCTGGAATATATCTGTTATGGTACATCTACAAGAGCTTCCATTCAATGTCTTTCCATTATGAGCTTCCTTGTTGAGAGCTTCCTTATTGAGAGCTTCCTTATTGAGAGCTTCCCATTATGAGCCTTTACACTAAGAGGCTTCTCCCCCCCCTCATTGATTTGGGAGAGAAACGAAAGAGAAAAAAAAAAAGTACACAAAAAAGAAGAAAAAAATTGTTAGTGCACCACGTTGCCAAATTGAACAGTAAAATCTGCCAATACAATATACAAGTCAACAACCACACCACACACCCACACACTTGCCTAGACCAAAGAAACCCAGCCACTGTTTCTACTAGACCATTGCCATGAAGTTTGGGAAATACCTTGCATCCAGACAATTGGAGTTGCCCGAGTACTCTGGCCACTGTATAGACTACAAGGCATTGAAGAAACTAATCAAGCAATTGGCCATCCCGTCGACGGCATCGGCAACCGCAGCGGCCAACGGCGACCTCACGCCGACGGAGATACAGCAAACGTTGAAGGAGAACAAGGCGCTGTTCTTTTTCCGGGTCGAGAGAGAGTTGGAAAAGGTCAACTCGTTCTACTTGGAGAAACAAGCCAACTTGGCCGTCAACTTGAACTTGTTGGTGTTGAAGCGGGACGAGTTGTTTGCCAAGACCAAGGACTATGTGCAGCGGCAACGGGATAGCCAGACTGATAGTGCCAACTTTCGCAACTCCATCAGTTATCTCAATTTATACCAAAACTTTAAAAAGATCCATCAAGATTTGTTGCGGTTACAGCAGTTTATCGAGTTGAACGAGACTGGGTTTTCCAAAGTGGTGAAAAAGTGGGACAAGCGGAGCAAATCGCACACCAAGGAGTTGTTTATATCGACGGCGGTGTCGGTGCAGCCGGTGTTTCACAAGAATGAGATTAACGAGTTGAGTGATTTGGTGACGCAGTCGTTGTTTGACATTGAGTCGATTATGGACGGCGACTATTCGTGCTTGAACAACTACGCCACCTCGGCTGTGACCACCACCACAACAACAACCGCAACTGCAATATTCAGCGCCAACGCCACCACCAACGCCAACGCCACCGCCACCACCAACACACCAGCATCTACATCTACATCCACGCCTTTGCCAAACAATCAAGAAGGACAATCCTTTACGCGACACTCCTCGGTTCTCAGCATCCAAGCCAGCAACAACGAGATTGACGAGTTATACTCGAGCTTTGTCAATGTGGCCACCATCAACGACCCTGGGTTGCTGGCGCGCTGGATAGATAAAGTCAATGGACTGGCCAAGGAAAGGAACAATGCCTTCAACAATATTGCGAAATACAAGGTGTCCAAGATCTTTTTGTTATCGGTGGGAAACTTGAAGATATCCGACACCTTTTTAAAGTCGTTTCTTGAATTGGTAAACTACGACTTGGACTTTACGTGCATCAACGATGACTTCAACAACAACAAGACGATTTTGCACGAGTGCTGCTCAATCCCGCCAGCCTCGTCCACCGAGAGCCATGTGGTGATAAACAACGGCGTGAAGGTTGTCAACTCGTCCGACTCAATCAACCACTCACGCACCTTTATTGTAAAGTACATTGTCGAGCAGCTCTCGCCCGAGGCGAGAAAGGACTTGCTCGTGTGCAAGGATTTCAACGGCCGCACGTGCTTGCACTATGCCGCCCAAAAGAACCGGGGCGACTTGTTGGATATTATTCTCGAATACTTTCCCAAGAGCCACATTGACGACTTGGACAACGACTCCATGTCGGCGTTGTTGTTGGCCATCAAGCACGGCCATTTCAACATTATCCGGAAATTGGTCAAATACGGCTCCAACCCGTTCCCGCAAGCGAGCAAGGAAACGTTGCAGTACTTGCCCGTCAACTATGCGTGCAAGTTTGGCGACTACAAAACAATTGAATACTTGTTATCCAACGAGCGCCAGGAAATTCGAAAGTTGGTGAATGAGCAAGATGTGGAAGGGTTACTTCCCTTGCATGTGGTTTCTCGTGCGGGCCACTACAAGCTCATCAAGTTGTTGATTGAGAATGGGGCCGAGGTGAACCGGCTCGATGGGTTCAACAAATGGACACCCATATTCTATGCCGCGGCCGAGGGCCACGTCAAGACCACCCAGGAGTTGATCAAGTTTGGCGCCAAGTTGGATATTGTTGACGAGGATGGGTACAATGTGCTCTACTATTGCGTCGTGGAGGGCCATATCGGCGTCATCAATGAGCTCCTCTCGTACCACAAAAGCGCATTTGACAACAAGGTGACGCCAAACTCGATGAATATATTTGACGAGGAGGACAGCGAGGGTGAAGATGGGTCCATTGAAAAGAATGCCGTGGATAGCATACCCGACTTGCAGTTGCCGCCACCGATCCTACCATTGAGACGGTACGGCCACAATTTCTTGGAGCAAAAAGTGCTCATTGAGTTGCAGTTTCCCGAGGAGGACTTTATCAACTTGTTCAACTCCACCACCGACTTGAAACCCGGGCGGATCACCTTGTCGTCCAACATCTCCGATATTGTTCCGCGCAATATATTGTTGCCCTTGGGCGAGGAAAGGGGCAGCAGCAACTGTGTTTTCCAAACCGACGTTGACTCGTTGCGGGAGTTTAGGATCGACTTTGAGGTGTTTCCCAAGTTTGGTACCCGGTTGATTGCCAAAACCACAGCGTTGTCGTTTTCGCAGATTGACACCACGTCGCCCGAGATTGCGTCTATACAGTTGCCGCTCTTTGACCTTCGATTGCGAAACATTGGGCAATTGACGTTCAATTACCAGATCATCTTTCCCTTTTCCGGTACCTTGTTGGAAACGTCCAAGTTTGACACGTATTGGAAATCGTCAACCAGCTTTGTGAAGAATAGACAAACGTTGAAACTCAATGCCGCGGGCGGGTTGTCGCCAAACAACTTTTTGTCCCCCGGAAGCGGCGCCAACTTGTTGGGCAACAGCAACAACAACAGCAACAACGGCAACGGCAACAACAACAATAACAACGGCAACAACGGCACCGGAGCCGGGGCTGGTGGTGCGGGCGTGGGCGGCACCCAAGTGTCAGAGGCGGGGGCAAGCCCGTCGCAGATTGTCACGGCAACCTCGCTTTCTGGCGAGTACTTGCGGATCCGAATTTGTTTGTTGAACGATGGAACGCCCGTGGTTTGCCCGCACTGGTCGATTGCCATCACCGAAAACATTGACTTGTACTTGCCAAACTTGTCGCTCGAGCAGTTGAGCGCCATCACGGATGATTTGTTTGATTACTCCAAGGTGATTCACGACTTGTCCCGGATGACGTATAAGGACATTGGCTTGATCAAAAAGTTGCTCCGGATAATCTACCTCCCGTTGGACATTGTGCTCGAGATTTTAAACGTTGACATCAACTTGAACCTCGAGTTGGTGTTTCCCTCGTTGTACGAGTTGGAGAAGCTACCATTTATCGGCAACATCGAGTCCAACTTGAACAAGTTTATCGATTTCACCCTCAGCGACGTGTTCAACCATATTAGGTCCAAGAACCATAACCGCTCAATCATTTTTCTTTCGTCCAACTCGCTCATTTGCAAGATTCTCAATTGGAAGCAGCCCAATTTCCCGGTGTTTTTGATTATGAGCGGCATCACCTACGACGCCCACCTGTCGAGGTTTGAAATGCGGTCCACCAACGGGTTGCTTGTGGAGAAGAAGGAGTCGGTGAGCAACCACTACCAGGAGTTGGCAATCAGGTCGATCAAGGAGGCCGTGGGGTTCACCATCAACAACAACTTGATTGGATTGATCACATCCATCCACTTGTTGGACCTCGTGCCCAAACTTATCCCCTTGATCAGGTCCCGCGGGCTTGTGCTTGTTGCGTCTTCGGTGGACGACGACAATGAAGAGATTTTGAACAAGGAGCTCGACTCGTACACGAGAACAGAAATCAATGGACTTCGCTTCGACGATGTCTTGAGTTTCAAGGAAGATATATGTATGTAAATATTTAATAAAGGTTATCAAAGTCTTTTGCGTCTTGGTGGTGGCGGCGGCGGGGGTGGTGCTTTCTTTCTCGATGCCTTTTCTTTCAACGACGAGTTGGAGTTGAATGATGATTGCGAGTTGGAGTCGTGTCGATACAAGTTCTTTAGTGGAAGGGGCACGCTTGGCAATGGTTTGAGATACTCGGTGGGGAGATCAAGAATATTATCCGTGCACTCTTTTTTGTTTTGCTTCTGCTTTTGCTTTTGCTCTTGCTTTTGCTTTTCCTCTTCCTTTTCCTCTTCCTTTTCTTCTTTGATGGATAATCTTTCCATGGATAGAAACATGTTGCCGTTGTTTTCCACAAACATGTCCTTTTCGCTATTGCGTCGATCGGTATTGTGCTTGGCTGTATGCTTGTGGTAGTCGCTGCGCGACGATGTTCGCACCGACGCCGTCCTTGACAATGCCTGCAAGACATTGTCCGACGACGAGCTGTTGGATAGTTTGACATCCTCTTCCGACACCGACACCGACGACAGCGGGGGCGACGGTTTGGCCGACGGCACGGGGGTGTTGCTTGCGGTTCGCGACAATGGCGGGGATGGTTTTTCCCGCTTGGCCCGTTTCAACCACTTGACCTGCATGCACTTGGCCGCTAGCTTGGAGATCATGCTCTCCTCGGTGGATTCAGCCTCTGCGGACCGCACCTCAGAGTTGATAATCACGTTGGACAACAAGTCGAGAATCTCCTGGTTCTTGTACCCCACCTCGCTGATTTGGGAAAAAATGAGGATGGGGTACAATACTCGGAGGTACGTCAAGGTGAGCTGGCGCGAGTCCGACACGCGCAGGCCATAGTCCATATTGTCCATCTCCCTTATAAATATGTCAATCAAGATCTTCAAGTCGTTGAGGTACACGCACCGGGTGGTGTACGACGTGGTGAATACCAAGTACATAAACTTCAAAATCAAGATTTTGATGATTTGCGACTCCTCGCGGTTGAGGTGGTAGATGAGAAGGTTGATAAAACCGGCAATGTTGTTCATGCTGGGCTTGTCGTCGTCGCTCTTCATGAGCCCGTCAAACACCTTGTTGGGTACCTGGCAGCCCGAGTAAAACATCATGAGATACTGCTCGTTTATAAGTAACAACAACTTCAACTCCTCATAAGCAATCAACCTATCCTCGCTCTCAAACTCGTCGGTGTCGAGATCGTAGTGGTTGAAATTTTCATTGGAGAGCAAGTACTTGATCAATGTGGGCACAAGATTGGTGGCGCTTGTCATGGCGGCAAACTCGTCGCTCGAGAGCAACTCGATACGGTACAAGTACTCGAAAAAGATGTCGCAGCCAAATTTCAAAGTGACAAACGACGACTGCTTGGCGTCAACAGCCACCACCTGGGTGGTGATAAACTGACACAAGATGGAAAACATTTCAAAGTGGCGCAAAACAGCGTACAACTCGTCGGCGTCAATCACCAGCAAACAATCAACCTCCTCGTCCTCGCTGCCGTTTTTCATCTTGAGCAACAAGAGCAAGGTCATGCACAAAAACTCCTTCAAACACTCTCCCTCGTACTTTATCTTGTCGTCGTCCTCGCCATCATCGCCAGGATGGGCCAATCGTGCTTGTGTGATCAGGGTGAATGTCTGCAAGAACGCCAACATCTTGCCCACGCAAAACAGGTAGTTTTTGGTAAACATATTGGACGATAGTAGGCGCAACGCATGGAGCGACAATTCCTGGTAGGTCGGCTTGCCGCTGTAGACGTTATCAACGATGCATTTGATGTAGATGGAGAAGTTTTCGTTGCACTCGGAGGCGTCGCTATTGACGAGGATGGTTGACAATTCCTCGTCAAGGAAATCTCGCTGTGGTGGGAGGGAGACGGTGGATGTATGCAGCGAGGGTGTGGAGTCGTATAGGCTCATTGGATGTAGGGCGAGAATACCTCGGTGGGTGGGGTGGGGGGTGAGGCTGGAGCGAGAGTGGGAGTTAGGGAGGGAAAGAGGGAGTGGCAGCTCTCGATTGGTTGGTGGGTTGTTGCTCGCCCTTCCGTAAACTCCTTCGTCCCTCCTTCCCTCTCTCCCTCACTCGTCCACCACAAACAAGAAAAAAAGTGGAAACCCTTGGCATTATTGAGCGCTACCATCTGCCCCACACCGATAACAAGACGATAAAGAAAGAAACAATGGGCTACTGGGCTACTGGGCTTCAGAGATTCAGGGATTCAGAGATTCAAGGCTTCAGAGATTCATGGCTTAATGTCGTATAATCATACTTTATGTCAATAACCTACAGTCTTTAAATACACGTCCGTGCCCCAGCCGCTATAGTTTTGCACTGTCAACAGCCCCTTCTTGAACCCTTCCTCGTCGCCCACCGTAGCGTTAAAAATCTCCATGTAGCACTTGGACAAGCTCAACCCGTACCCCATGCCGGCAACCGAGTGCTCTCCGTGGCCCGGTGGCGCGTTTAGCGTCTTGAACGCCTCGCCTTCGCTGGACTCGTAGGTTGTAAAGGAATAGTCAAATATATGGTTCATGGCTTTGGGCGGTATCCCCCTGCCCCGGTCTCTCACCCGCATCTCAAGAAACTGCGGGTCCGTTGAGGTGGAGATTGTGACCCGCACCGGCTGGTCGACTTTGTTTTCAATGTGTGCCCGGAACGAGTTTTTGAACAACTCCATCAACACATAGTCGAGGTGGTACTCGATATAGGGAAACACAAGGTCGTCAGGATCTTTCCTATTCAAGTCGGGCTCGGCCCGGCTCCAGTAGCTCAGCGGGTAGAGGTTGGTGTCGATTTCCACTTGCACCGATTGGTCGTACTTCATCATGGTGAGGTCGTTGACGATTTCGGCGTTTTTCTTGATGACGTTGGGAATGTTTAGCAACTTGATGACGCCATTGTACCTTCCGCCCGGCACAAACGCGGGACTGGCCAACGCCGCGGCGAGCTCCATGTGCTGGTGGGCAATCAACCTCATGTGGATTCTTTCGCGCAAGTGGCTGTCCAAAAACGCCTTGATCTTGTTTGTGCTTATCAAGCTGCTGACTTCGGTGAACCCCTTGGACAAGCTCGGCAAGGTGTCCATGTGGATGTCAACAAACTCTTGCAAGGTGACGCGGGCAAAGGCGGTGCTTTCCTCCACTGTGGTGGGCAACTCCGACGACGCCTTGAGCAAAGTCGACATTGAGCGCAAGTACGAGTCGTATGTTTCCGAAATAGAAGGGTTGAGCACCACCAAGTATGGTAGCTTCCTAATCTCCTTGAGTCTCCTGGCGTTGTAGATCATCAAATGCTCAATGGTGTCTTTGGCATTTTGGACAATAAATTGGGGCGATAACTGTTCTGACTGGGTGTACAAGTATTCCATTGAGAATTGAGGAAGGTCCTTGTTGGCGTAATGGGTGATGGGCTGTTCCAACAACGACCTGATCTTGTACTCTTGAAGAAACTTGTGCTGGTGCTGGCAGTGCTCGAGTTCTTTGCTGGTGGATGCAAAGCGCCGCCCACTCGGCCTCGCGTATAGGAATCGCCGACCAAGTAGTCTTGTAGTCATCTCGAGTGGTGGTGGTGGTGGTGGTGGTGGTGCTGCTGCTGCTGCTGTTGGTAGTGGTGGTGGTGCTGCTGCTGCTGTTGGTAGTGGTGGTGATGCCCAAGGGTTTTTCTCTTTGCTGCCGACGATAAGGCCAAGAAAAAGTTTCATAGTTTGCGCTCGAGCGGAAGACCAAAAACAATAATAAAAAAAAAATAAAAAAAATGGCACGATAAAGCAAAGTCCCAAACGACGATACCCAAAACTTTTCAAAACATGCCCGTTGCCATCGACGTGTGTCCCTTGTGTCGCCCCTCCAGCGACAATGACGAGGAAAATGACAACACGTCTTGGATCCAGTGCTCACATTGCAAGCAGTGGTACCACACAAACTGTCTTGGTCTCGCGAGCTATGAAGTCACCAGTCTCGTGACGTACCACTGTGAGCTGTGCATCAAGACGGCGGGGCCTTCAGAGTATAAGCGCAAGAGCAAACGAGCACGCGTGTCGATAGACTATATGGCATTGAACGAGGGCGAGACGATGGCGCTTGACAAGTCGTCGCACCCCCAGCTCCACAACTTTTTGCAATTTGAAGGCGAGCGAGACGTGCACGTAATTGAAAGGTTGACCACCGAGTTTGTGTTGTCGGCAGATGTGAAACCAATCCTAATACCAAGCCGTGGCGAAACCGTTGCCGGCAGCGGCATGGAGTTGCCGCTACCCAAGGAGGAGATCACCATTGACTATATAACCGATTGTGTGGGACAAGACACGCCGCTTGAGGTGATGGATGTGGTGTCGCAGCAGGGCGTCACTCCCGGGTGGAAGATGAAACAGTGGCAAGACTACTTCAACACCAACGAGGCCCATCGCGACCGTATACGCAACGTCATCTCGCTCGAGATCTCTGATGCGCCAGGGTTGGGCACAAACTTTAAGCGGCCCCAAATGGTGCGCGACCTTGACCTTGTGGACAAGGTGTGGGACCCGGAGGATATACAGCCGCGAAGCAAAGTCACAAAGTACTGCCTTATGAGCGTGCGCAACTCGTTCACCGACTTCCACATTGATTTCGGGGGCACCAGCGTGTACTACACGGTGTGCAAGGGGCTAAAGACGTTTTTGATGTTTCCGCCAACGGACGATAACCTTGAATTGTATACCCAGTGGTGCCTCGAGTCGCTGCAGAACCTTTTATGGTTTGCCGACTATACAATCACCAAAAACAGGGTGAAAATCAGCCCCAGTGGCGGGTTCAAGGTGACGCTACACCCAGGAGACTTGTTTATTATCCCCAGCGGGTGGATACATGCCGTGCATACCCCGCAAGACTCAATAGTCATTGGCGGCAACTACCTCACATTGCGCGATATGCAGACCCAGTTGAAAATCAACGGTATTGAAAAGGCCACCAGAGTGCCCACAAAGTACCGGTTCCCCATGTTCAACAAGGCGCTTTGGTTGACGGCGCGATACTACTACAACCACCAGGACGAGTTTTTGCTCGATATAGGGAGTCGCGGCCATGGTTATGCCATCATAAGTGCGCTTGTCAAACACCTCAGAGAACATTTGCAGCTCAGCAAGTCCAATGCCGCCGCCAAGAGGAGTATACCGGACTCGGTGGGGAAACCAGGAGCATTTTTGGACTCCTTGCTGGTGTGGGGAGACTCTTTACACAAGGCAGAGTAAATTACTTTAACATTTACAAAATGTCCATATTAAAAAAATAAAAAAAATGAAAAAATTATACACAAACTTACAACTCCAATGGCGTACCCTTTTCTCTTGCAGCCTCACCGTACTTTTTAATTCTGATGGCTTGAACGGCAATGAAACCAGAAGTGTCTTCGGGAGAGAACCCAGTCAACTCGTCCATCGACGATTCGGTCTCGTCGTACAACTTTTCCGTCTGCGAGGACCGGCCCAAAATGGTCACAGACCCCTTGTAGGCAGCGGCTCTAACCACACCATTGACGGTCTTTTGCGATGGCTGGATCATGGACCTGACGTACTCGCCCTCGGGGGTAAAGTACATACCATTGTACAAGATCTTGGCGTAGGTGGGAGTAACAAACTGGTCTCTAATGGCACGCACCTCACGGTCCAAGGTCAAACCCTCCAAATCAATGTGGGCCGATCTCAAAATGGTCAAGCCGGGGGTTTCGTAACAACCCCGGGACTTGATACCAATAAATCTGTTTTCAACAATGTCGATTCTGCCAACACCGTTTCTTCTGGCCAAGGCGTTTGCCTCGATAAAGAGCTCGACGGGGTCGGTGACGGTCTTTTTGCCGCCATCCAACACCAACTTGACGGGCAACCCCTTTTCAAACTCCACTGCAAATGGTTCTGGCTTGTCTGGAGCGTCGGTGGGGTCAACCGTCAACTTCCACATATCCTTTGGTGGCGTGGTGTCGGGGTTTTCCAAGATCCCCGCCTCAAACGAAATGTGGGCCATGTTCTCGTCAGTCGACCATGGCTTGGCCTTTGTCTGTGCCACGGGGATGTTTTTGGAAGCAGCATACTCCAACAAGTCGTTTCTGCCGGCAAATCTGTTGAAAAACTCGGGGTCCCTCCAGGGGGCAATAACCACAACGTCGGGTTTCAAGGCGTAAAAGGACAATTCGAATCTGACCTGGTCGTTACCCTTGCCGGTACACCCGTGCGACACGGCAAAACAGCCATACTCCTCAGCAACCTTGATTTGGGCCTCGGCAATAACGGGTCTGGCCAAGGACGTGCCCAACAAGTAGACGTTTTCGTAAACGGCATTGGCCTGGATGGCGGGGAAACAAACCTTGTTCACAAACTCCTTTCTAACGTCAACAACAACAAACTTGGTGGCACCAATGGCCAAGGCCTTCTTCTCAGCAGCTTCGAAATCCTCCTCCTGGCCAATGTTGGCCAAAAAGGCAATCACCTCATAGCCTTGTTCCAACAACCAGGCCAAAATGACGGAGGTGTCCAACCCGCCCGAGTACGCCAAACAAACTTTTCCCTTTGACATTGTGTATGTGTATAATATATATATAGCAAAAGATATAAGAAGGGGGGAAACTTTTTTTTTTCTTCTTCTTCCAATTGTTGACCCTATTTATATATGGCTCCAAATAATGAAAAATTTTTTTTTTTTTTCATTTCGTTTATTACCTCTATCAGTGGCCCGGGGTACTGCTGTGTGGATGCAACTTGCCGCGCTCATCTGGGTTACCGGATTAGTCATAACTGGTGGAGACACGCTAATTAAAACAAAAATTGGTTGGGGTCGGGCTTTAGCGCCCACACACACACCCACACGAAATTGCCTCATGATTATTAGACTAGTACAAAATTTTTCATTAAATATAAAACACTACTTGAGCGAGTTCAAAAAGCTAGCCTTTTCTGCTTCCGTCAACCGGCCAATGTAATCCTTCATGGCCGCCACGGCGTTGCTGGCGTCTTCGTGCAACAACCGCGCAATGTTTGACCGTGCCGCCTCTTGTTTCAACTCGTCAATCCTCTTTTGCAACTTGGTGTGGTGCTCCTCGATCCACGTGCTAACCGCCTCGTCGTCTTCATAGTCAACAGTGGGCATCCAACTCTTTAATCTAGCCACCTTCTCCAACTTGTTGGCGCCCTTGACCTGCTCGCCAATCATCTTCAACACATACTCTTCATTCAACCTCCGGCGCAAACGCCAGAAAAAGAAGCGTCTGGCATTGACCCACTTGATCTCCTTACGGATAACGCCCTTGGCCATCATCCGGCCCGATCTGTCGTGCAAGTCGGCAAATTGGACCGAGATCTGGGCGTAAATGGGCAACAATGCCTTTTCCCGAGCAACAATCTTGGCGCTCACTTGCGCGTGCTCCTCGGCCGACAATGACGAGTCGTTCAACTTGGCCTTCAACTGCCCGTAGGTGGGGTCCAAACGTTGCATGGTGGCCAACAACTTGTCGCGTCTATACTTGATCCCCACCATCCCCTCGGGCTCCAAAACACCGGCACGCGAGTCAACGTCGGCATACATCTCCATCATGTCGGCATTGATGGTGGGGTCCACAACCACCCAGGACCCACCTCTCAACTCACCGTTGGGGGGGATATAGGTGAAAATGGGCTGCTTGAAATCAACCAAGGCGTCCACAATAAAGGACCCATACTTGAGCACCTCATTGTACATATCCCGTTGCCCACCAGAAAACCCTCTCCAGTTGGCCATAATCATCAATGGCAATTGCTCACCATTGTTAAAGTCGTTGATGGCTTGCGCCGTCTTGAATGCCGAGTTGGGGTACCACACTTGGCCCGCCTCCTGCACCAACAACTCGGTAGAGTCCGGGTTGGCAGGGTCGGCGGGGATCAAGTTCTCCACCATTCTCGTTTCAACGCCAATAACACCCATGGGGATACCACCAAGACGGGCGCGGCCAACAACAATGCCCCTGGCCCACCCAGAAAGCGTTTCCTGGAACGAACCCTTGTCAAACAATCCAGATTCAAATTCCCCATCCAGGGTCTCACGCCCTTCAATCATCCACCGAACGTCAAATGGTTCATTCTTGGGCGGGTAATAATCAATGTCACGGTCCCAAGGGTCGGCCGATTCCAAAATGGGTACCGGCATGTCCCGCTTGGCGGGGATGTACGACATCCACTCAAGAATCTTCTCCACCCCGGCCAAGTCATCGTTGGCGGTCAAATGGGAAACACCATTCTTGTACATGATTTGGGTACCGCCCAATTGCAAGTTGGACGAATAAACCTCACGGCCCAACAACTTGTTGATGGCGGGGGCACCGGTCAAAATGATGGGCTGGCCCTCAATCTGGATAGCCCTTTGGCCCAACCTCACCAAGTATGCACCAATACCCACCGACCGGCACGTCACCAAAGTGATGGTGAAAATGTCCTTGTATGCCCTCGACGTGGCCCCGGCAATCAACCCGGACCCCTTGAGACACTCGACACCCAACCCGTCGTCGGCACCAATAATGGTTTGGATAACATGGCGCTCTTGGCCATCCTCAACAATTCTCTCGGTAATGACGGTAGAGCCCTTGCCTTCTTGCTCGAGCTTTTGCTTGGTTTCAGGGGTCAAGTACAAGTACCTAAACCCCTTATCAGGAGCACCCTCCTCATTCCAAGCAACTTGAAACAATGGAATCAACTCATCGGCAACCCCAATCCGGGCCCCGGAATTGGCCGAGAGGTAGATTCTTGGGATTCCCAAGCTTCTGGCCAACTCGGTACACTTGTTGAAATAGTCATCCTCTTCGGGGCCAAAGGAACCAATCTTGTGGGTGATATCGTTGGCAACAATAATGAAATCACGGCCGCGAGGGTACTCGGGAGTCTTGGCGGTCACTTTGAAACCAACCATCCCAATCTTGTTGGAACCGGGTTCCCGCTCAACCGCAATCAAGTCGTCATTGTCATTGATCAACTCCAACGACGTGAGCACATCCTTGGGTGCCTTTTTCCCATACTTTTTCCATTGCGAAATGGTGGCTTGGCGAAACAATTCGGGGAAATCATACACAAAAGTGGTGCCCATATTGTGGGCCTTGTACCGCTTGGGCTGCAACGATTCCTTGACCGGGTACGGGGTGCTGATTGGTCTCAAGTGCATGGACCCGGGATGGCCCATGGACCTAAACACCCAGTCGCCCTTGGGGTTCTTAACCTCCATGTACAACTCAGACTTGACCACATAACCCGAGACATTACTAATAATGGCCCGCAATGGGAATGAGTTTCCCGCCGGGTCGGTGCACACAATTCTGATTTCGGCACTGGTGACCCTCAACCTCCACAACCGTCTTCCAAACCGTTCCAAAAACGAACCAAATGCCGCCTCCACCTCGGCGGGCTGGACACTAAACACGTTGGAAAAGTTGATAAAGATGTGGTTCAAGTCAGAGTTGGATGTGTCAATCACCTCCAACGTGTCCAAGATATCAGTCATTAACCGGTTGGACTCGGAAATCAAGTACTCACTAATGCTAATGTCGTCCTTGATAACATCGGTTCTAATGATGCCCCGCGTGAAAAACCTCTTGTCAGAGGGCGCATTCTTGCCCACGGCTTCGTAAACGTGGATATTTCTATTGTCGGTAAAGATGGGCTTGATGGAAAAGTTTGCCAATCTCCTCAACTCCAACTGGAACGCCAAGGCGGGCTCAATGTGACGGATAACCTTGTTCTCTTCATAGTCGGGCCCGGTAAAGGTGTAGTACTTTGGATAGGTACCAACCTGGTGGGCAAAGACAAACGAGATACGACGGATGCCGCCACTCCTCAAATCATCCTTAAACTCATCAAGAATCTCATGCACCCGCTTCAAGCACTCCTCTTCACTGACATACCCGTCAATGCTAGTAACAACAATGTTCAACACATTTTGCAACACCTCCAGCTTGGTGGCGCCAAACGAAATGGCACCAGTAACGTTTTCCAAAGCGGCGGCGAGCATTTCCTCCACGTCGTCCAAGTGTCTAGCGGGCACCAAAAGCCCCGTACGTGGCAAGTGCTCGGTCTTGGCGTCAACGACAAATGACAAGTCAGACACGGAAGCAGCGTGCTTCATCGAGGTTGAGTCCGATTCATCCTCGGCGGTCTGGTCAATGGCAGTGTTGTACTTGGTCGAGGCATTGGGCAACAGAAACTTCCACTCAATAATGGGGAGCCGGTCGTGGAAATGGTAATCAATCTTGCCCAACTCATAAGCGCGGTACGACCGTCTCACATAAACTTCGGCGGCGGCAATGGCGACCCACTCGTCGCTATTAACCAAAAACTGGCCCAAAACGTCAAACACCGTGTGCTTGGAGTCCACCACTTCTTGGATAATATCCAACTTGGGCTCAATGTGCTTGGCATAAATCTCACCATAAGAGGTTTGCAACACGGCCGACCTCAAAATGTGTTCCAACTGGTCGGACCTTTCCTTGATTGAGGGCAACGAGCATTGAATCAAAATTTCTCTTGCCTTCAAAGCCACCTTGGCACAAGCACGAGAGTCCAACTGGACAATTTTTTTCAACGAGTCTCGAATGGACCCCGCAACCACCGAGTTGGAGGTCAACAATGGCTGGTATGCGTCCAAAATGGCCAACACCAAGTTGTTCTTGGCACTAACGCGCGAATGCGACAAGCTAATGCCAATAACCTTTTCCAAATCCGTCTTGTTCTCGTCCCTCAATTTCAAAATGACATCATCCTCTCTGACATTGTCACCCACAAACAAGCTTTCCACGTCATAGTACTCATTAATCAACCCGGCAAAAAAGTCGTACTCGTGGTCAACAATGCCGTTTTGGTAGCGGGTGGCGATTGCCACAAGCGGAGCTACAACGTCCTTCAACATGGAGTCGCCATCGGCAATGGCCTTTTTAATCTGCTTCAAAATCTGTCTGGCGGGGAAGTCGGCGTTTCTCGATTGGGTTCTGTCGATAACGGCAGTTAACCCTTCATCCAACTTGGGGGGCAATCTCGAATGCAAGGCGGAAATCTGCTGCTGCCACTCGGAAAAGGGCAACTCCTTGTTCTTCAACACCTCCATCAAGCTCTTCAACGTCTGGTTCATAATCACTTGGTTGTCGTACCCGGCCAAAATATTCTTGAGAATCGAGGCTTGGTGGTGAAACTCGTGGTATGCCTTGTTGCCCCTCACGGTGGGCTCGCCCATTTCCGGCAATGTGCCTTCAAATGGTTTGGCGTGCTTCACCTTGGATGGGTCGTCCAACGACAAGATGGCCAAAATGTCACCGGCATTAACGGTTGACCCTGGCTGCTTGATCAATTGAACAATCCCATTCTCTTGGGCAATCAAGGGCATGCACATCTTCATAACCTCAACTTCGGCATACGGCTGGCCGGCATTAACGTGCTCGCCAGACTCGACAAGGTACTTGACCAACTTACCCGGGGAGGGCGTTCTCAATTGCGTAGGGTCATTTTCAACTTCCAAGAGACACGTCTTGCCGTCAACCGACAATCTTGTGGCTGAGGCTTCTTCCTTCCAGTAAATGGAGTGCGACTTGCCGCCAATGACACACAATAACCCGCCATCAGACAAGGACCGGGCGCCAACAATGCAGCGAGACCCATTTAAAAAGAGGGTGTACCTGTCCTGCGACGACTTGGTGGCGGTAAACTTGTACCGCTCGCCCTCATAGATAAACTCAACGGGAAAGATGGTCTTGATGTTTTTGTGGGGCACTTGACCCTTTTCCAACGATTGCATATAGTCTCTCTTTTCCTCTTCGGCTTGAATGTGGGCCTTGGCCACGGCGCCGCACACAACGGCAACAACGGGGTCGGGCCGCTCGGCCGTGAGCTTTTTGGAGATCAACTCGTCCAACCACCCGGTGGTGATTGTATTGTCCTCAAAGTCGGGCGTCTCCAACAACTTGATCAAGTACTCAACCGTGGTTCTGAAATCACCTCTAATGCTCAACTCCTTCAAAGCCACAACCATGTGCTTTCTCGACGCTTGCCGGTTTTCGCCAAAGGCAAAAATGTGGCCAAACTGCGAGTCGGAAAAAGAGTGGATGGACGACTGGTTGCCCACCGAAAAGTAGCCCCACACGTTGGACGACGACCGGAAATTCAACTCGTGCAACGACCCGCCCGAGGGTTTAAACCCCTCGCCGGGGTCTTCCGACGTGATACGGCATGCGGTACAGTGGCCCTTGGGGGCCGGTCTGCGTTGAGTAACCAACGAAGACTCCGTCTTGAACTCAAAGTCAATCTCGGTGGCGGTGTGCGGATCAACGCCATAGAGGCTTCTAATGTCCCTGATCCTGTGCATGGGGATACCCATGGCGATTTGCAATTGTGCCGCGGGGAGGTTGACACCGGTAACCATCTCGGTGGTGGGGTGTTCCACCTGTAATCTTGGGTTCAATTCCAAAAAGTAAAACTTGTCCTCCGAGTGCGAGTACAAGTATTCAACGGTACCGGCCGAAACGTATCCCACCAACTTGCCCAACCTCACGGCGGCTCCCTCCATTTCGCGGAAAGTTTCCCGTTTGGCAATGGTGACTGGCGCCTCTTCGATAATCTTTTGGTGTCTTCTTTGCACCGAACAGTCTCGGCCAAACAAGGAGATATTGGTTCCGTACTGGTCAGCCAATAGTTGCACCTCCAAGTGTCTGGCGTCGCCGGCCAACTTCATAATGAAAATGGGCGACCCGGGTATTTCGTTGGCGGCTTGGTCGTACAACTGGAGAAAGTCGTCCTCATTGTCAACCTTTCTGATACCCTTGCCACCGCCACCTTCGGATGCCTTGATCATCACGGGGAAGCCAATGGCCTTGGCCTTGGCCAACCCATCCTCGGGGCTGGTGCAGCAACCCTTGGCGTAAATGTCGTCGGCAACCGAAACCAAGTTGGTTTTGGGGTCCACCTGCACCTGGTCAACGCCAGTACCTGACCATGGGATGCAGGGGACTTTGGCGTGCTGAGCGACAATGGTGGAACTAATCTTGTCGCCCAAGGATCTCATGGCTGACCCGGGGGGCCCAATAAACATAATCTTTTTCGGGGACGCAGCCAATCGCTCGGGTAAAAGAGGATTTTCCGACGCGTGGCCCCAGCCGGCCCACACGGCGTGGACATTGGTGCTTTCGGCAATCTCGACAATGAGGTCGACATTGGCATAGTTGTTGTTATTGGTGCCGCCGGGGACTTCGACAAACTGGTCCGCCATTCTAATGTACTCGGCATTGGCCTGCATGTCTTCTGGGGTGGCCATCACGGTGAACTGGATGGCTTTTTCGTCGCCAAAGGTTTCGTAGGCCCATTTTCTGATGGAGCGGATTTCCTTGACGGCGGCAATACCATTGTTGGCAATCAAAATCTTGGAGATGACGGTGTGGCCCTGGTGGGACTTGACAAACTCCCTGACTTTGGAGGCCTCGGCAGTGGCAACCGTGTTTGAGCCGACAAAATGCGGGGGCAAGTTTTCGTGCAACGATGTGTAGTCCTCGGAGGGAGAAGGGGATGGGGTTGACATTTTCTGAATGAGTTGTTTAAAGTTGAAAAAGTGTCGTTTGGGAGTGATGAGTGTATGTACAGTATTGGAAGCTGTTGCTGCTGTTGTTGTTGTTGCTGTGAGGAGTCTGGATCTATATACAATTTTGTTAGTAAGGTGAGATTTGACGGTGCATCTCATATAACAAGGGTGGAGTGGTGGTGGCAACAAAGTAAGGAGGGGTGGTGGTAACAAGTGGGCGGGGTTTTATTGGTGTTTATGTTTTCGAGGCAACTTTTTTTTTTTTCTCTTCTCTTTTGGAATTGGGGGGAAGACATCTCGGAGATTGACGACTTTGTTGGATTCCGGTTTCTCAACAGAGAGGGAGAAGGGGAGCATTGTTGGTACTCTGTGCCTTTCACCACCTTGTCATATATAGATGCATGTATATCATGGCAAGTGTACATACCTTGTTATTAAACAGGTGGATAAATATAGTTTTGCGGTTAGGATGATGGGCAGTGTAACCGCTGGAGTGTTGTTGTTGTTGTTGCTGCTGCTGTTGCTGCTGCTGCTGCTGCTGCTGTAGTAGCTACTGTAGTTGCTGTTGTAGTAAAGGTATCAACCAAGCAATGAGTTGGTGTTGGGTCGGAGGAAAAAACGCTGGGTTGGTAAATACCCTGGGGGAAAGAAAAAGGAGGAGGATTGTAGTTGCGATATATACAGATATGAGAGGGAGTAAGAAAAGGGGGAAAGGGACACACAACCAGGCGTTACCGTGGCAATTGTATTATAGAAAGGCGCGCCTCCCTTTCCTTTCCTCTCTCTCTCTATGCTACTACAACAACAACAACAACTACAACTCGGCAGTGTATCAGAGGGGCGTGTGCCGGTGTTCAAAAACGGGTACTTCGAAAATAATAAATTTTGTTGAATCCCAACAATAAAAAAACCGTTGAGTGCTCTCTCCAGTGTTGCTACCATGTGTATATATACAACCAACCAATACATGCCTTTTCAAGAGATTCAACTCAGATGAGACAGGACACTAGATAGAGATGCTTAATAGTAGGGGGGAATAAGGGACTACTTTCTATCCAGTCTAGTACAATCCAGCTTTCTCCTACCAAGCAACTCTTTTGCTGGTCCCCGTTTGTTGTGTGCCACCCCCGGGGGGAAGAGAGGGTGGCCACCAAGTTGCTGTATAACCCAAAAAAAATTTTGTTGTATAGTTGGACGGGTGGATGGGTCGGTTTTTTTTTTTTGTTGAGAACCAACAACTATGCACATTTGTTGACGTAAGAAATAATTCAAGGTCTATTAAATATACACACACACTCATTACACACACACTATCTCTTGATCTGTCTACAACAATGGTTGGAACTTTGGAAAGATAGGCTGGAGTGGTGGCGGTGTGGGGGTGGGTGTTTCTTGGTTGCTCAAAAACTTGAACCCCGAAGAACTCTGGCTGAGCGGCAACGAATGTATAGGCGGCGGTAAAATTATCCTCTCCTGTGGTGCTTGTGCTTGTGCTTGTGGCGGAAACGTTGGTTTGGGTTGTTGCGGGAAATGGCTATGGATCTCGTGTATGGGTATGCTTCGGATGGTAAACACTTCCACCTCCAACGGGTCGTCATGGCCGCGAAACACGCGCTCGAGATCAAGGTCGTCGGAAATGACCCGGTCGCGGTGCTTGATGCCCAAAATCGTATCCTGCAACTTGAACGCCGCCCGGGCATTTTCAATAAACTCAAAGTATCGCGGGGTGGCTGATATCTTTAAGGGGTATGAAAACTCGAGGGTTTGCGAAAGAAAACGAAGCACCACCCGTTTCCGCGACGCACTCGCCAGTGTTGGTGGTGGTGGTGCCTGTGCATGTGCATGTGCCGGTGGCGGCGGCGTGGGGGAGGGCGAGATGGACATTTCAGCTGGCGTGTTTTGCAAGTGCGACGCCACCTCAGCGAGCTTGCTCAATGAAGAAACTCCCGTGGTTGTTGTTGTTGTTGTTGGGGTTAAAGACACACCCGCCACGGGGGTGGTCATCCCGGGGCTGAATGGAACCGAGTTTTTCGCAATCAACGGGTACTCCTTCAACACCGACACGTACAACACCTGGCATATGGGGTAAATCACCTCCTCAAACCCAAAATCCGTAACCATGCCGCCAATGAGCATGTACAATGTAATAACGGCAATCTCGTCACTCACAGGGGAAACATTCCGCCGGTCCAAGTCGCGAAAAAACGTGGCCAAATAGTGGCTAGTGCGCAATTTGCCTCGAAGGTACTCGGTAGACCCTTGGTTGACATTGACAAACGACTTTTCAAAGAGGTACCCGATACAGCTCGACATGACGCATTTGCCCAAAAACTGCAAGTTTTCCGACTTGCCCACAATGCTCTCATTACACGTTTTGGATCGCTCAATCTTGTGCAAAATGTTTCTCCTTGCAAGATCCGCCTGTGGTTGTAATTGCTGGTGTAGTTGTATCCGCGGCGGCACCGGCAACGGCGGCGGCGCCCCCTTTTGTGATTGTGTTGTCGCAGACCCCGACCCCGACCCGGACCCCGACCCATTCATTTCATTCATTGTCAAGTTGGCCAACGGCGGTAGTGCGATTCTCGGCTTGACCATCACCTCCATGGCATCCCGTGCGTGGTCCAACGCCGTAAACTCCTTTTTCCGCGAATAGTTTTCGTCATAAACCTCATCCTCGTGCCGCAAGATATCAACAAACTCTTGGTTTCCCTCAATCTTGGCCCTCTTGGCGGTGGTTCCCGTGGTGCCTGTGGTGCCGCTAGAGTCCGCTTTGTGTTTATGCTCATGCTCGTGCTCCTGCTTTCTCTCGTCTCCTCCCTTTTTGGACGACCGCTTTCTATTTCTCCTCACGCTCTGCACCGCTGCTCTCACAAGCTTGTCGAAATCAGCAGTATACTCGTCTCCATATTTAAACTCGTGCCGCAACGTGTCGGCCACTTTTTTAATCTCGTCTTCTTGCTCCAGCGCCTTTCTAAACGCAAGGTCTTGAATCAACTGTAGTCGTCGTGACGAGAACCGTTTCCACATGTACTCATCGTGGAAATTGAGCTTATCTCGTATCGCCTGGGTGACTCCCTTCTTGTTGTACATCATGCGGTGTGGTTGCTTGGTTGAGTGGTGGATTGTGTGGAGGACTGTGTGGTGGACTGTAGTGCTAGACTGTACTGGTGATTAATAATGTGACTAAGTAGTCAATAGGAGTCATTTGTGCAAAAAAAAAAAAAAAAAGAAAAGGCAAGGAAAATTTTCTCCGCGTTTCGAACAGCAAATCACGGACTTGTTGAAATAAAAGCGAGTGGGGAGAAAGGACAGGCACTATGCAAAACAATATAAGCGGGTGTGGGGAGAGAGGACGGGGACTATGCAAAGCACAGGCTGCTGTAATCAAGAGGATATGATGTACAAGAAATTGAGCATACAAGAAGGTTGACCTCACCAATGTTTTTAAGAATTTCACCCATTTTTGTTGAAAAGTTTCGCAAAATATTGAGGAATTGGAAAGAGGTGGAAAACAATCACCTGGGAAAGCACTCTCTTGACTGGAACAACACTCAATCAGTTCCACTTTACACCATCCTCCTACAAAATTTGTTTCCTTTTAATAAATGGACCCTGTACATCATTCAAAGTCACCATGAGCACCAGCGCTACCATACGCAAACCACTACAGCCATATATGACAACTGGTAGCACCGATCACGTTAACAACACCTTCCCTCCCAGCTGTTGCCTTCTTCTGCTTCTTCCCCCCCCCCCCCCCCCCCC
>JAKTZW010000319.1:0-47557 GCA_030579015.1 Zhuliangozyma blackwelliae | reverse complement strand
CCCCCGGGCTTTTTCTTTTCTCCCCTTCTTCTTCCTTTTCAAACCATTCACTTTCCACTCAAGGACATGATGATAACACTATCGAGATTAGTCTTGCTTGTATTGAGCAATTACCTTGCCCAGTGCCTCGGGAGCACCACCCCGTATTTCGTGTCTCTAAAAACCACCGAGACGTTGGACAATTTTATGGCGTATGACTTGCAGTACCCGCGGTCGCAGCAGGTGCGCGACCTTATCAGCAATTCCATTTCGTTTGGCGAGTTTAAAGGGTTTGCCGGCAATTTTTCCAAGGATATTATTGATCGTTTAAAGCGGTGCCCATTGGTGCAAGAAATCACCGAGGATATTGTGTTTAGGGCATTTAATATCGAAGTGCAGGAGGATGCCCCACGCCACTTGGCCCGAATCAGCCGCAAAAGAAGGATGAAGCCCAATAAGCAGTATCCCTATGTGTATGACGACTATTTTATGGGACAGGGGGTTAATGCCTATGTCATTGACTCTGGTGTCGCGGTGGACCACCCCGAGTTTGAAGGACGGGCATGCAAGGGACAAGATTTTACCAGCGAGGGCCCCGGCGACACCAATGGCCACGGCACCCACGTTGCCGGGTTGATTGGATCCAATACATATGGCGTGGCCAAGAGTGTCAATATCGTGGAGGTTAAGGCGTTGAATAACAAGGGTGCCGGGTCATTGAGTACCATTTTGGCCGCCATTGACTTTGCCGTTAACCACCGCGCCAAGTCGGGCAAGCTTGGCGTGGCCAACTTGTCGCTTGGCGCCTATAAGAATTCGGTGCTTAATCGCGCCATTGAACAGGCTACAAAGACGGGGTTGGTGTTTGTGGTTGCCGCGGGCAATTCTAATATCAATGCGTGCATGACGAGCCCCGCCAGCTCGAAGTTTGCCATTACCGTGGGGGCGATTGACGATTACAATGACGCCGTGACGGCCTTTTCCAACTGGGGCGAGTGTGTGGATGTGTTTGCCAGTGGGGCCTATGTCAAGAGTGTGGATGCCCACCACCCGGGGAAATTTCAAGTTCTTTCAGGCACGTCTATGGCGTCGCCGATTGTCACTGGCATGGTTGCCAATTTGTTGAGCGAGGGGGTTGCCCCGCGTGACATTAAGAGCACCTTGATTAACATGTCGGTGAAGAATAAGATTAGCAAGTCGTCGTTGTTTTTGAGAAAAAAGACACCCAATAGAATTGCATATAATGAGATTGCCGAAAAGGAGTTTGGGATGGACAGCCACGGCAAGGAGGACCCAGAGGATGAGGATTATGACGAGGATGAGGATGAGGGTGAGGGTGAGGGTGAGGGTGAGGATGAAGGCAGAGACGAAGATTAGAATGCATTTATATTTTGTGTATAGAGGGGACAGAAAAACAAAACGGGGAAAGACACCTCTGCCCTTTTTTTTACAACCAAGTTGCCCAGACAGCAACAGCAATCACAACAGCAATCACAACAACAAACACCACATCCACGATGGCAAAGAAGACGGCATCCAAAACGCGCCGCAGTAAAGACAACGCTGACCCCATTGATTTGTTGAAGCGGACAGCAACGGCAATCAGTATGCAATACCGCCATGGATTATAGTAGAGCCCCGACATGGTCAACCCGTCATGGTCAACCCCGTCATGGTCAACCCTAACGATGTCAACCCCGACGTGGTCTCCCATTACTAACATTCAACCCCCCCTTCCTCCCCCCCATCAGATCGTGATCCCAAGGGTTATACGTCGTCTTTTCCCATGAGCGGATTCAAAACACCTCATGTCAACACCAGTAGATGGGCCGAGGTGGCCAAGTTTGGTGCCGAGGAGATGGGCGGCGGTGGTGGCGGCGGCGGTGGTGGCGGCGGTGGCGGCGACCATGGTGTACGCAACCCCGGCGAAGCGCTTGCAGAGAATGGCATCTACGACATTTACTCAAACAAGTTTGACCCGTACCCCGCCTGGAACCAAGATATCCCCATCTCCCGTGAAGACATTGAAGCCATCTTTCTCCAAGTGACCACGATATTTGGTTTCCAGTTTGACAACACGCGCAACATGTTTGACTACTTGATGCGGTTGCTCGACTCGCGTGCGTCACGATTGGGGGCCCCGCACGCGCTTCGATCCGTGCACGCCGACTATGTGGGCGGCGTCAATGCCAACTTTAAAAAATGGTACTTTGGCGCCCAGTTGGATGTTGACGACGTGTTTGGGTTTGATAATGTCAAGAATGGCAAAATCAAGGTTACCCACAAACTGTTGCCAACGTGGGAAGAGGCCGAGGACGAGTGGTCAACGAGAATGCTCGCCATGTCGGCCACCGACTGTGTGATTCAAGTGGCGTTGTACCTCTTGGTGTGGGGCGAGGCCAACAATGTCCGGTTTATGCCCGAGTGCATCTGCTTTATTTTCAAGTGCTGCAACGACTACTACTTCTCCATCGACCCCGACACGCCCGTCACCACAATCACCCCCAGCTTTTTGGACCACGTCATTACCCCATTGTACAACTTTTACCGCGACCAGTCGTATGTTTTCAGCGAAGGCAAGTACCACCGGCGCGACAAGGACCACGACTCGGTGATTGGCTACGACGATATGAACCAGCTCTTTTGGTACGACAAGGGCCTCGAGCGGTTGGTGTTGGCCGACAAAAAGACCAAGTTGATGTCGTTGCCCCAGGGCGACAGGTATGCCCGGCTCAACGAGGTTTTGTGGCACCGGGCTTTTTACAAAACATTTCGCGAAAGAAGAGGGTGGTCACACGTGCTTGTCAACTTTAACCGGATCTGGATCATCCACATTTCGGTGTTTTGGTACTACACCTTGTTCAACTCGCCCACCTTGTACACCAAAAATTACCAACAAAGCCGCGACAACCAGCCCACGACCCAGGCTACATTGTCGGTATTGTCGCTCGCCGGCGTGGTGGCAATTTTGGTGGACGTCTTTAGCTTGTTGCTCGAGTTGTCGTTTGTCCCTCGGAAATGGACCGGCGCCCAGCCGGTGGCCAAGCGGTTGCTGCTATTGTTGGCGGCGCTTGTGGCCAATGTCGGCCCCAGCGTGTACTTGTTTGTGTTTCTCAGCTTGGACGCAGAACTGAGGCTCGGGTTGGTGATTGCGTCGTTCCAGTTTGCCTTTTCCGTTGTGGTTGTGCTCTACCTCTCGATTGTGCCCTTGGGCCGGTTATTTTCCCTTTCGCAGCCCGCCAGTTACCGCCGGTTTTTGTCGCAGCAGCACTTTGTCACCAACTTTTACGCCTTGATTGAAAGCGACCGAGTTGCTTCTTGCGGGATGTGGTTGGCCATCTTTGTTTCCAAGTTCCTCGAGTCGTACTTTTTCCTCACCCTTTCAATGAGGGACCCGGTGAGGGAGTTGAGCACCATGGATATGACAAGGTGCGCGGGCGAGGTTTGGCTCGGCACCTGGCCGTGCCGGCACCAAGCCCTAATTGTCTTGGGGTTGATTTACGTCACCGACTTGGTGTTGTTTTTTTTGGATACGTACTTGTGGTACATTGTGTGGAATACGGTATTTTCCGTGTGCCGATCGTTCTACATTGGCGTCTCCATCTGGACCCCCTGGAGAAACATCTTTTCCAGGCTCCCCAAAAGAATCTTTTCCAAAATCATATCCGTCACCAATGACAGAAACGTCAAGCCCAAGTTGCTCGTGTCCCAGGTGTGGAACTCCATCATTATCTCCATGTACCGCGAGCACTTGATATCCTTGGAGCACGTCCAAAAGCTCATTTACAAGCAAATCGACAGCCCCGGGTTGGAGGGAGGGTCAGTGTTGAAAGAGCCGATATTTTTCCAGTCTCAGGAGGACCAGTCGATCAAATCGTCTTTGTTCCAGGACCAGAGCGAAGCGAAAAGAAGAGTCACTTTTTTCGCCCAGTCATTGTCCACCCCGATGCCCGAGGTGGGGCCCGTGCATTTGATGCCTTCGTTTACGGTGTTGATCCCGCACTATAACGAAAAGATCACCTTGTCGTTGCGAGAGATTATCAAGGAGGAAGAACAGTACTCGCACGTGACGATGTTGGAGTACCTCAAGCTGTTGCACCCCTTGGAGTGGACGTGCTTTGTAAAGGATACCAAGATGCTCGCCGAGGAATTTGAAACCGATTCTTCCTCGACCGAGGTGAGGAAGGAAAATGTTGACGACTTGCCGTACTATTCGGTGGGGTTCAAAGTTGCTACCCCCGAGTACATCCTTAGAACGCGGATCTGGGCATCGTTGCGGTCGCAAACGCTCTACCGAACCATTTCTGGGTTTATGAACTACTCAAGGGCCATCAAGCTTCTCTTTGACGTGGAAAACCCGGACCCCAGCACTTTTGGCAACGAGCAGGAAAAGATGGAGCAGGCGTCGATCATGTCGCACCGCAAGTTTAGAATCATCACCTCGATGCAGCGCATGAAGCTCTTTGTCCCGGAGGAGAAGGAAAACACCGAGTTTCTCTTGCGGGCGTACCCGGAACTACAAATCTGCTACCTCGACGAAGACGTGGACCCAAACACGGGCCAGACTGTCTACTACTCCTCGTTGATTGATGGAAGCTGTACGATTATGGAAAACGGCGAGCGCGAACCGAAATACCGCATCCGGCTTTCGGGAAACCCCATTCTCGGCGACGGCAAGTCCGATAACCAGAACCACTCGTTGATATTTTGCCGCGGCGAGTATATCCAGCTTGTGGATGCCAACCAGGACAACTACCTCGAAGAGTGTCTCAAAATCAGAAGCGTTTTGGCCGAGTTTGAGGAGGCAACGCTCCCCTTGGACCCATATGCCAACGATTTAAAGGGCACCGAGCTGGCTTTCCCCGTGGCCATCATTGGGACCCGAGAATATATCTTTTCGGAAAACATTGGCATCTTGGGCGACGTGGCTGCTGGGAAGGAGCAGACGTTTGGCACGTTGTTTGCCCGCACGTTGGCGCACATTGGCGGCAAGCTACACTATGGGCACCCCGATTTCTTGAATGGAATATTCATGACCACCAGGGGCGGCGTTTCCAAGGCGCAAAAGGGGCTCCACTTGAATGAAGACATTTATGCCGGGATGAATGTCGTTTGTCGGGGAGGCAGAATCAAGCATTGCGAGTATATGCAGTGCGGCAAGGGCCGGGACTTGGGGTTTGGGTCCATATCGAACTTTACCACCAAAATCGGCGCCGGCATGGGAGAACAGATGCTTTCTCGAGAGTACTTTTATCTCGGGACCAGGTTACCGTTGGATAGGTTCTTGTCGTTCTACTATGCACACCCTGGCTTCCACTTGAATAACGTGTTTATCATCCTTTCGATCCAGTTGTTTCTTCTCGTTGGCGCCAACTTGGCGGCGTTGACCAACGAGAGCACCATTTGTGAATACGACCAGTACCGGCCCTTCACCGACCCCAGACGGCCACCAGGGTGCTACAACCTCATCCCCGTGGTGCATTGGTTGCAGAGATGCATCTTTTCCATCTTTATTGTGTTTTCCATTTCGTTTTTGCCCTTGGGGGTCCATGAACTCACGGAAAGGGGCTTGTACAAGGCAATCACCCGTCTCGGCAAGCAGTTTGCCTCCTTCTCGCCCTTGTTTGAAGTGTTTGTGTGCAAGATCTACGGGCATTCATTGGCGAGTGATATCTCGGTTGGCGGCGCCAGGTACCTTGCCACCGGGCGAGGGTTTGCCACCATCAGAGTGCCGTTTGCCACGTTGTACTCGAGGTTTGCGGTTGAAAGTTTGTACTACGGCGCCATTTGCGGGTTGTTGATCTTTTACTGCTCGGTGTCAATGTGGAAGATTCTGTTGTTGTACTTTTGGGTCACCATTGTGGGGTTGTTGATTTGTCCCTTTTTGTACAACCCCAACCAGTTTTCGTGGTATGACTTTTTTTTGGACTACAAGGAGTTGGTCAAGTGGCTAAACAGCGGAAACAGTAGCCCCCGGTCTTCGTCGTGGATCAACTATACGCGACTTCGCCGAAGCCGGATTGTGGGTGTGAAGATCAAGACCACTAGCAAGCTGCTGCTGCTGCAGCTGCAGCTGCATCAGCTTCAGCATCAGCAGCACAGCAGCTTGAAAGACGAGATCAAAGTCGTGAACGAGGTCAAGCCGTCGCGGTTCAAGCTCGTTGTGTTGGAGTCGTTGTTCCAGTTGTCGGCAATTGCGTTGGTGGCATTTGCGTACTTGTTTTCCAACTCCCAGAACGACACCCGGGGAACGTATCCTGTAAACAGCATGTTGCGGATCCTCTTGGTCAGCTTTGGTCCTATTGTGACCAACTTGGCGGTGTTGATTGTTTGCTTTTTGGTGTCGCTACTCGCGGGACCCATTATGACGTTGTTTTGCAAAAAGTTCCCCTCGTTTGTGGCATGCATTGCGCATTCTTTGGCGGTGGCTAGCCACGTCTTTTTTTTTGAATTGTTGTGGTTGCTCCAAAACTGGGACTTGTCGCGAACCATTCTTGGGTTTGTATTGTCGGTGCTTGTGCAATCGTGGTTTTTGAAAATCATCACCATTTTATTTGTTTCGCGTGAGTTTAGGGACGACAAGTCTCACCGCTCGTGGTGGTCGGGCAAGTGGGCCACGGCAAAGTTGGGGTTGTACATCATCACTCAGCCGTTGAGGGAAACCATTTGCAAGTGGACGGAGATGTCTTATTTCGCCGGCGACTTGATCACCACGCATGCCATTTTGTACGCCCAGATCCCTATTTTGCTAATCCCCTACGCCGACAAGTGGCACACGTTGATGTTGTTTTGGCTAAAGCCGGGCAACCAAATACGGCCCCGTATCTTGTCGAAGCGCCAGAAACGGAGAAGAAGGGTGCACGCCAACTTGTCGTTGCTATTGTTTGTGTTGGGCATGGTGCTTTTCTCCACAATTTTCGTGGTGCCCATTGTTGCCCGGGTGTATTTCCACGTTGACTTTGAGCAGTACATCCCGTCCATCATCAGCAGTTTGAAGCAGCCCCACGCTGTCTCTAATGGAAAGAAGGGGTTGATTAAGGGCTTGGAAGTCAAGCACTATTGAAGTGCATAGGGTTTTGTGGGTACTATTGAAGTGTATAGGGTTTTGTGAGTACTATTGAAGTATATGTTTATATTCTTGCAAGCTTTCGGCGTGTTTTGTTTGTACATTGTGTAGTATCCGTGCTTTCACCTTTTCGTCAGCCATGAGCACGGCCAATCCAAACCGTTTGAACGTGGCAAACTGCTTCAAGTGGCCAAGAACAAGCAGGTTCCAATGTGGGATGGCGTCATTGGTCGAGACCCATGCGGCGGCATCGAGGTAAAATTGAAGAAACTCGGGGTCCATTCCAGAATCAAACACATTGGCATACGAGTCGGCGTCGAGATTCAACACGTACTTGTACCCACTCATCTTTTGCTCTTCCGGAAGACGCTTCAAGGCGGAGAGAAAGTGCATCGGCGACTGTTGCAGGGATGGTGCTGGCTGCAATTTTGGTGGTTGGTTGTAAAGTGGTGTATTGTCGTTGTTGCTTCGTTTCAGTTTGTTCCCCGCAAACAATTCATTAATCTCTGCCTCGACGTGGGGAGCAGGCACCTGACTCTCGGCGCTTTGGGGCACGTCCTGTTCCTCCTTTTCCTGTTTGTTCTCTAGTCTCAACATGTCGGCAAACTCCCGAGGCAAGTGCGCAACTTTCTCCACCGGTATATTGACAAGACCCTCTGTTTCCACAGATGCCACGTCTGTGCCCAGTCGCGTAGGCAAGGTACTCTTTTCATGTTTCGCCAACAGATTCTTTGGATCTAGTTTCAACACCCAGTCAAACGCCTCCCTTGCATCATCCCATCGGCGCAACCCCTTGAGCGCAAGCCCCTTTCTATAGTATAGTTTAATCTGTAGTGCCACTGGAGCACCCAAGTTCAAGCCGCTGACGGTGTCCTGGTACGCCCGCTGGTAATCGTGAGTATTGAGAAAGCATTGCGCTCGGTTGGAGTATAGCACGGGGTTGTACATATCGATCTGAATCGCGTCGCGGTATATCTTTGCCGCCCGTTTGTATTCTTTCCTGGCAAATGCTCGGTTGCCTTCATCTTTGAGCTGCTCGGCAGTGACCATTTATCTTTGTGGTGGTGGTAGTGGTGGTGATGGTGGTGGTGGTGGGGACAACCAAAGAGGATGAGGAAAAAAAAAAAGTGAATCTAAACGGTCTACTGCTACCAGTAATGACTGACGAATTGGCCGACGAAATTGCTGCCATTGATGCGATATACCCCGGGGTCGAGACGGTGGCGCCTCAAGTATACGCCTTCAAAATACCCAACCACGAGTACATGCAAATCCAACTAGCCTTTCCCCTAACTTATCCCGATCAACGGCCCGAGATACTCCAAGTGATTCAATCGAGATTAAACGACACATTGTATTTGGAAAAGAATTTTCACCAGATACTTGAGCGGATATTCGTTCCTGACCAAGTTGTTTTGTTTGAGTTGTTGACCGAGTTGGAGGAGTTTCTCGACAAATATGTTGCCGAGCACCCACCCACGCCAGAGCCAGCGGCAGAGACAGCAACAACACCAGAGGTAGCGGCTGAGGCAGCACCAGCATCAGCACCCAAGCCCTTGCAGCTGCTGCAGCTGCAGCTCCTGCCACGTCCGGTAAGCCGAGAGTCCACCGAGGCCGACCCCACAATTGGCTGGTTACAGTCACACCCCATCATAGATCGAAACTCAACCTTTATAGCCTACGCCAGGGCGGTAACGTCATTGGACCAAGCACAGGAGCTCCTTAGCCAGTTGATCACCGACAAGAAAATCTCCAGGGCGACCCATAACATCTCGAGCTGGCGGATCCAAAACAATGGTGCCACGTTCCAGGACTGCGACGACGACGGAGAAACCGCCGCTGGGGGCAGGCTACTACATTTGCTACAGGTATGTTTTATTCTGTTGAACTAGCGTATGCATTTTTAAAATACTAACAGTCTATAGATGATGGATGTATGGAATGTGATTGTGGTGGTCAGTCGGTGGTATGGCGGGATTCAGCTCGGGCCCGATCGGTTCAAGCATATCAATTCGGCCGCCAGGGATGCCGTGCTACGCGGCAACTTTACCGCAAATGGTGGTGATGACGAGGGCGCCGCCAAACGCGGAAAGAGCAAAAAGAAAAGGTGAATCAAATTAGTGTTGCTGTTGTTGTAGACTCCTTCTTTGTCTTTTTACTCTTTTTGCTGGCACTGGTGGTTGTATCTAGCTTTCTCTTTCTCCATAGTTTGCTCATATCCAACTCCTTGTAGTCTTGTGGTTGCTGTGGCTGTTGCTCTGCCTCTGCCTCTGTTGCGAGCGTGGTGTCATCTTCTTGTATTTCTTCCACCTCTACTCGACCGCCCCAGCTCCGTCTAGGAGCGCGGTTGCTCATGATGGCGCCGTACCCCACGGTCTCAATCCTGGGCTTTTGCGCCGCTATTCTCAAGAGCGTCGCCAGGTGGGGCAACACCCATTCCGACAAGTCGGCTATTCGTTTATGCTGCTCCTGTCGTTGCTCGCTGACTTTCTGGTCCTCTGCCTTTTGCATGAACTTCATGTTCATGACTCTATTGGATAACCCTGTTGACATGGTGGTGGTGGTGGTGGTGGTGTTGGTGGTGGTGATGTTGGTGGTGGTGATGTTTTGCTCAGCTTTGTTTGTCTCTGTCTCTGTTTGTCTCTGTCTCTTTTTTTTTCTTCTATATTTTCTGTGATGAGATGCGAATGAAATTTTTTTGGTTCAAACCAAGCAACCACCACCACCATCACCACCAAATGAAGTCTGATTTCAAATTCTCAAACTTGCTAGGGACAGTGTACAGGAGGGGCAACTTGGTGTATACCGAGGACGGGACCCAGCTCTTGTCGCCCGTGGGCAACCGGATCACCTGCTTTGATTTGGTCAAGTCGGCCTCATTCACATTCAACTACCAGCACCGCAAGAACATTTCCTGCTTGGCATTGAACAAGCAAAACACCTTGCTTATATCGGTAGACGAAGACGGCCGAGCCATCCTTGTCAACTTTGTCAGCCGGGTTGTGCTCCACCATTTCAACTTCAAGGCCGCCGTGCACGATATCAAGTTTAGTCCCTGTGGCAAGTACTTTGCCGTGGCCATGGGCCGGTTTGTCCAAGTGTGGAAGACGCCGGAATTGGGCGAGGATAGGCAGTTTTCCCCCTTTGTGAGACACCGGATCTATTCGGGCCACTTTGACGACGTGTTGAGTGTCTCGTGGTCGCGGGACTCGCGGTTCTTTATCAGCACCAGCAAGGACATGACGTCGAGACTCTGGTCATTGTCGTCGAGCGAGCGCGACGTTGCAATGACCCTTTCGGGCCACCGGGACTATGTGATGAATGCCTTTTTCAGCGAGGACCAGGAGATTATTTACACTGTTAGCAAGGATGGTGCCTTGTTTAAATGGGAGTATACCGAATCGCCGCGGGGAGACGATGATGAAGACGAGGAAGAGGACTCAGAAGAAGAGGACTCAGAAGAAGAGGACTCAGAAGGGGACCGGGGAAAGCGCATGAATTGGAGAATAACCGCCAAAAACTTTTTCTACGCCGATGGCAAGCTCAAGTGTGCTGCGTTCCAGCCAAAGACCAATATCCTCGTTGTGGGATTCACCAATGGCGAGTTTAGGATATACGAAGCGGGCGATTTCAACCTTATCCAGTCGTTGAGCATGGGGCAAAACGCCGTCAACACCGTGAGCATCAACCGGACCGGGGAATGGTTGGCGTTTGGGTCGTCCAAGCTTGGTCAATTGTTGGTTTACGAGTGGCAATCAGAGTCGTACATTTTGAAGCAGCAGGGCCATTTCGACTCTATGAACACCTTGTGCCACTCCCCCGATGGAGCACGTCTAGTCACTGGGTCTGACGACGGCAAGATCAAGATTTGGGACGTGCAATCGGGGTTTTGTCTCGCGACATTTACCGAGCACACCTCCGCCGTAACCCAGGTCCAGTTTGCCAAACGGGGCCACGTGCTCTTTTCCAGTTCTCTTGACGGCACCATCCGGGCGTGGGACTTGATTAGGTTTAGAAACTTCAAGACATTTACGGCGGCGTCGCGGGTCCAGTTCAACTGTCTTGCCGTTGACCCCAGCGGCGAGGTGGTTGTGGGCGGGTCGCAGGACACGTTTGAGATTTATGTGTGGTCGGTGCAAACGGGCCAGTTGTTGGACTCGTTGACGGGCCACGAGGGCCCCATCTCGTGTCTTGCGTTTGGCCAGGAAAACTCGGTGCTTGCGTCAGCGTCGTGGGACAAGACCATAAGGGTGTGGAACATTTTCGCGCGTAACCAAACCGTGGAGCCGATCGAGATTAGTAGTGATGTGTTGAGTCTTGCGATGCGGCCCGACTGCAAGGAGCTTGCAGTGGCGACGTTGGACGGGCACATTACCATTTTTGACGTGGAGGAGGCCCAGCAGTTGCACTTGATTGACGGGAGAAGGGATATCGTGCAGGGGCGACACTTGGACGACAAGTTTACCGCCAAAAACTCGGCGCGGGGCAAGCACTTTACGTGCATAACCTATTCGTTTGACGGGTTGACGTTGTTGGCTGCCGGCAACAACAATACGATATGCATGTACGACATTGACAATGAAGTTTTGTTGAAGCGGTTTATCGTGTCGGAAAACATGTCGATTGACGGCACCCTTGTGTTTCTCAATAGCGGCAAGATTACCGACGCGGGGATCAATGCCGACTTGATTGACCGCAACGGCGAGTTGTCTGACTTGGAAGATCGAATCGACCACACGTTGCCCGGGTCGCAACGGGGAGGTGATCCTGGCGAGAGAAGGGTGCGGCCCGAGATTCGGGTCAGTTCGATTGCATTCCTGCCTACGACGTCGGCATTTGCCGCGGCATCAACCGAAGGGTTGCTCATCTACTCCATCAACCAGGAAGTGGTTTTCGATCCGTTTGACTTGGACGTCGATGTGACCCCGGAGGCGGTGGTGGAAGCGCTTAAGGAGAGGGACTATCTTGTGGCACTCGTGATGGCATTCCGACTCAATGAGTCGTACCTTATCCACAAGACGTTGGAGACGGTACCGTTTGGCGACGTACAGTTGGTGTGTCACGATTTGCCCGTAGTTTACGCCAACCGCGTGCTCAGCTTTATTGGCGAGTTGCTTGTGAAGCACGACTCGCCCCATATTGAGTTTTACTTGATCTGGGTCAAGAATTTGCTCATTCTGCATGGAAAGTACATTTCTGAGCACCGGTTTGAGTTTCAATCGTCAATGAAGATGATTTCGAGGTTTTTGAGCAAGGTGGGGAAGGACGTTGTTGGTGTTGCAAAGAAAAACAATCATTTGTTGAGCTACTTGACGGTGAGTAAAGATTTGAAGGAGATTGACGTGGATAAAGATGAGTATAGTGAAGGCGGCGATAGTGGTGATGACGAGGTTGAGGATATTGTGGTTGACGAGGACGAGGACGACGAAGACGGTTGGTATGGTCCTGGAGCAGAAGCTAAGACGGGAAAGGGTATAGCATTTGGAGAGGAAGGGGAAGAGGATGAAGATGAAGATGAAGATGACCTTATTGAGGTTTGAGTATAGGTTTTTGTACAACATTTGGCAATCAATGTCGCAAACAACAGCAATGTCGCTAATTCGACATTGTCAGTTATTCCAAAAAGAGGGGAACGTGACAAGACAACCAAAGGCTGGTTCGTAAAAAAATGACGAGAGTATGTAAAACAGCTTAATGTGTGATACTTTTACTACTAGAAGCATTTGTAATGGGTTGGTCAAAGGAGTAAAAAGAGGGAGTAGAACGGGTAGAACGGGTAGAACGGTTGTGGTTGGCTGTTATGTATAATCAGGCCATTATTTTGGAGGGTGTGTGTGTGTGTGTGACCGGGGGAGTAAACAATGCAATCAGTTCAACGTCTCGTGACACATGGGGGAGGGCACACCACGAAACACCGCTCCCCTTCCCTCTATCTTCCCCTCCCCTTCCCTTCCTTCCCCTCTCTCTCTGCACAGAGGTGATGGGGGCAGAGTGGGTGCTGGGTGCTGGTTGTAGTACTTAATAAATTGACGAGACAAACAAAAGACAAGAAAAACAAAAGACAATCAAAAAATGAAATTGGCCGAGTGGGGAGAAGGAATGGAAGAGGACTCTTTTTGACCTTCCTGTTCCACTTTGTCTCTTTCCCCTCCCTCTCTCCCTTGACCAGCACCGGACTTCTAGATTAAGGTTGTAACACATTGACACCAGTCAGATCCTCCATGACAGTTTAGAAGCAGGAGGCCACCTAGCTTGCCAGCTTGCCAACCATCCCCACTGGGGTGTGTGTGTTGTGTGTTGTCTCCCAGACAGCAAACTTTTGTGTCCTCTCTTTGCAATGTGTAAACAAAGACCGAAATTACCCACACACCACACACCACACACCACATACCACACACTTGTAAATGTAAACATGTAACATATACACATACAGAGAGGGAAGGATAAATGATCAATGTTTGGACAACATCCCCCAACAAACCTATAAATAGACCAATCTATTCCCACACACACACACACACACACACTTCTTCTTCTTCTTCTTCCTCCCCCCTCCTCCCTCCTCCTCCCCCCTCCTCCCTGCCTTTGACTCACCCTGGCTCACTCCACCACCACCAGCAATACACTCCTGAATCTATCGCTTCAATTCGCTTGGGTCTCTTTCTCCACCTTTGAATTTTTATTAAACTTTTTTTTTTTTATTTTTGTGTTTGTGTCTCTCTCTCTGTGTGTGACTTTGTTTTGTCCGCCCTTAATTTCGGACCAGCATTTTTTTAGTATATCTGTGAGCAATTGCCCAATTTTTACAACCACCCCCTCCTCGACACCAGCACCAACACCAACAGCAAGCAGTAGCTATACCACCACCACCACCACCACCACCACCACCACACCATGACCAGAGACATCAACAACCACTTGTTGTTTGAAGTGGCAACCGAAGTTGCCCACAAGGTCGGAGGTATCTACTCCGTGTTGAAATCCAAGGCCCCCATCACCGTGGCCGAGTACCGAGAACGATACACCCTTATTGGGCCCTTGAACTACACCTCGGCCCAGATTGAGGTTGAGGAATTGCCCGTCAAGGACCCTTTGGTGAAGCAAACCTTGGACTCCATGTCCGCCAAGGGCATCCGCTGGTTATACGGAAGATGGCTTATCGAGGGTGCCCCCCGGGTATTGTTGTTTGACATTTGGTCCGCGGGTCACTACCTCGACGAGTGGAAGTCCGACTTGTGGAACATTGCCGGCATCCCCACCCCTAACCACGACAGCGAAACCAACGACGCCATCTTGCTTGGCTACTTGGTGGCGTGGTTCCTTGGCGAGTTGGTCTACAACGACCGCGAAAGAGCCGTCATTTGTCACTGCCACGAATGGTTGGCGGGCATTGCCTTGCCCTTGTGCCGCAAGAGAAGAATTGACGTTACCACCATCTTTACCACCCACGCTACAATCTTGGGCCGGTACTTGTGTGCAGGATCCACCGATTTCTACAACAATTTGGCCAACTTTGACGTGGACTCCGAGGCCGGCAGGAGAGGCATCTACCACCGGTACTGCATCGAGCGGTCCGCCACCCACTCGGCCGATGTTTTCACCACCGTGTCGCACATTACCGCGTACGAATCCGAGCACTTGTTGAAGAGAAAGCCCGACGGCGTGTTGCCCAATGGGTTGAACGTGGTCAAGTTCCAGGCCGTGCACGAGTTTCAAAACTTGCACGCGGTAAAGAAGGACAAGATCAATGAGTTTATCAAGGGCCACTTTTACGGCAACTATGACTTTGACTTGGAAAACACCTTGTACTTTTTCATTGCCGGCCGGTACGAGTTTAGAAACAAGGGGTGTGACTTTTTCATCGAGGCCTTGGCCCGGTTGAACCACAGGTTGAAGGAGTCCGGGTCCAAGATGACGGTTGTTGCCTTTATCATCATGCCAGGAAGAACCCAATCGTACACGGTGGAGACCTTGAAGGGCCAAGCGGTTATCAAGCAGTTGGAGGCCACCATTGAAGAAGTACAAAAGAAGGTGGGCGAGAGATTGTTTGAGCATTGTGCTCGGTACCCCAACACCGAACACACGGGCTCCGTCAGCGGCGAGGTGCCCTCCATCGACGACTTGATCAAGCCCGCCGACCGGGTGTTGCTCAAGCGGAGAATCTATGCCTTGAAGAGAGAAGGGTTGCCCCCCATTGTCACCCACAACATGGCTGACGACTCTACCGACCCCATCTTGAACCAAATCAGACGGGTGCAGTTGTTCAACAAGCCCGAGGACAGGGTCAAGATTATTTTCCACCCCGAGTTTCTCAATGCCAACAACCCCATCTTGTCGTTGGACTATGAAGAGTTTGTCCGCGGTTGCCACTTGGGTGTGTTTCCCTCGTACTACGAACCTTGGGGTTACACCCCGGCTGAGTGTACGGTGATGGGGATCCCCTCCATCACCACCAACTTGTCTGGGTTTGGGTGCTACATGGAAGACCTTATTGAAAACACTTCGGATTATGGTATCTACATTGTCGACAGAAGAATGAAGTCTGTTGACGAGTCGATCAACCAGTTGACCGATTACATGTTTGATTTCACCGAAAAGACTAGGCGTCAAAGAATCAACCAAAGAAACAGAACCGAGAGGTTGAGCGACTTGCTCGACTGGAAACGGATGGGCTTGGAGTATGTCAAGGCCAGACAGTTGTCGTTGAAGAGAGCATACCCGGACAAGTTTAAGAATGGCGCCAACCCATTCAACAATCTGCTGAACTTGAAGTTGACGAGACCCTTGTCGGTCCCCGGATCGCCCCGGTCCAAGATTGGGTTGATGACCCCGGGTGACTTGGGGTCGTTGCAGGAGGCGCAAGAAGGCTTGAACACGGACGACTATGTTGGGTTCAAGCTTGGCACTGCCGATGGCGAAGACGATTACAATGAGGATGGCCACTATCCATTGACGTTGAGAGGCAATTCCGAACCTCCACAAGATAAGTAGGGTGTAGACTGTTTAGTAAAGAGAGATGGATCTTGTTTTTTTTGGTTTTCTTTTCTTCTTTTGGTTTTCTTTTGGGTTTCTTTTCTTTTGGTTTTCTTTTCATTTGGTTTTCTTTTCTTTTAGTTTTCTTTTCTACGAGCCCTTCCATTTCATGGCCCTTTCTGTCAATTCGCAGTAATCCTGGGCCAAAAATGTGGCACACTCGCCCAACAACTTATTCTCCACAAGCGTGTGTTTGCTGTTTTCATAATGATCAACCAAGCTGTCCCCCGTGGTGTTGAAAACCTTGACAATGTGCCGCAACCAGCCTCGCACGTGGACCAACTTGTTGGTCCGATCGGCTTCGCTCACCGTTATGCCCATATAATCTATAGCACCACCACCACCACCACTACCAGCCTCGCTGCCATCCTCCTCGTCCAAGTGCCAATATGCAATCGAGTTGGGGATAAGCACCGATTTCCCATCGTTGCACGTCTGCTTGGACTCGGTCCATGGTTCGGGGTTTATGTTGAAATCAACGAGGGACGATACGTAGTCGAGGGTGAAATTGGACCCCGCCGCCCCCTCGCTGCCGCCCGGCCGCGAGATGACAAAGGCATGGGGCCGATAAAGCTCATGCAAGCACCCACAGTCCTCACTGTGCGACCGCGCAATGCCAAACCAAAACTTTCTCCCCAGCTGCTTCATCTGGGTGGTGTGGAATTGTTGCGGGATGGGTACAATATTGGTGCCGCCGCGCAACTTGCCGGCATTGGCATTGGCAGCCGAGTTGAACCCGGGCCCGCTGATTTTGGCACACTCGCCGGTGGACAAGTTGCACTTGACGATCCGCAACGGGTTGAAATTGTACACAAAATTCATCGACCCGTTGGAGGCATCGTCATCATCATAATCGGTGAATGGCGCCCAGTTCTTTTCGCGCAAGTTACGCTTCTTGCCCTTGATGTATAGCCGCGTGATGTTGTACGCGTCGGTTAACGGGCGGTATACATGCATGGCGCGGTTCCACTTGATCTCGGTTCTGCGGGCATTAAACACAATCACCGGCTCCTGGACCACCTCCCCGCGCGAGTTGACATTGTTGTGCACTATAACCCTGGGATCTTCGGACCCCACGACATTTACTTCGTCGCGCTGGCCGAGGTCGATATAATGGGGCAAAATTCCCGGGAAGGTCAAGTTGGACTTGGGGAACAGGTAGTTGTGCAACTCGTTCCAGTCGCGATCAAACACTTGTCCCGATAATACCGAGATGGTGGGGGAGTTTCGCCGAGCCCGTTTGGCGTACACCACTCTATTCACCATGAAAAACACCCCGTACTGGTCCAACCACACCGAGGACCCACAGAATTTGAACCACTTGCGTTGCAAGATATCCTCTACACTTTCCTGGGGTGAGTCTTGGAAAAAGTAAGCGTAGGCCGGGTTGGTGGCTTGCATAGCCTCGAGCTGGTTTCGAAGGTGGTTCAAGTCGTGCGCGCCATTCAACTCAAACAACTCGCTGGCTTGGACACTGTCAAGGTCGTCAAACTGCACCTGTTTGCAATCAAACCCAACGTCGGTGTTTTCCGTGCCCCTCTCGATAAACGAGTACCCAGGGACGTTGAAAGGGGTGTATTGGTATTCGGTCGACTGTAAACCGAGGGGGCTATGTGTTTGGGAACTAAGCACGGGCACGAGCACGAGCGTTTTCACGGTGGTTATTAGGTAGTACCAGACGTTGGCGTTGAGGAGTAACAATAGCACGAGCAAGGCTCTAAACACCCAGCGCCGGTCCTTTTTGCTTTTAAAGTAGCGGGCGAGGAAAATGAATGAAACGGGTGTGGCGAGTGAGGCAAGCACTACTAGCGGGATATAAAAGCCGCTGTCGCCCGGTGCAGCCATAAAGTCGACTTGCATCCTTTGGTGTTTTGATTAGGCCAGGGCAGGAGCAGATGTTCAAGAGGGTTTGAAGAAAAAATTGTCACACGACAGTTGGTTAGGGGGATGTTAAAGAAATGAACAGTGACGACAGTTGACAGACAGACAGAGACACACACACATAGAGACCAGGAGCTAAAAAGGGGCCGTGGTGTAAACAAGTTTCAAGATTGACTATTGTTCCATCCGGTGTAGAAGTATAAAATTTTTTCCCGCGTCTCCAAAGCAACCAAAAGGTTGCATTGAAAGGCGCTGGTACATTGGTTGTTACAAGCTTGACTGAATGAGTATAATCTCCTAGGTTTTGCTTCCTATAGTGTTTACTAGTAAAGCCGAGCTTAACCAACGCCTACACTCTGTCCACAGTGCTGGAAGTTGGGGTATGGCTTAGGACGGGACTACATTCCCTAGCCACACACACACACACATGCACACACTCTAGTCTCAGCGAGAGAGAGATATAATAATCCAGGAACAATAGGAAACAAGACACAATTAGGAAAAGCCAAAGCATCAAGAAGAAAATTAAGAAAGAAAAAAAAAAAAGCTTGAATCAGCTTCGAAAAATAAAGGTAGATATGGCTCATTAAGGCTATAAAAAAAAAAAGGGGAAAAGACAACCCAGGAGCTTACACCCCCAGCTACTGGGGAGTGCCAAGCACCTCCTTAAACAAGCCGATCGTGATTTCATGTCTGTGCTATCCGCAGAAGGCATTTTTCCTGCAAAAACAAACACCTCCGCCTTTATGGCCAAGTTGGTAAGGCACCTCACTAGTAATGAGGAGATCGTCAGTTCGAATCTGGCTGAAGGCATTTCCTTTTTTTTTTTTTCGGGGGTTGCACTCTACTTCTTTTTTTTCACTCCATTGATCAATTCATTTATCCATAAATAATACACACCATGTTCTCCCGCCAAACGGCCCTCATCACAGGCGGGTCTCGAGGCATTGGACTCGCCATTGCTCAGAAACTTGCTCGCGAGGGTGCATCCGTCACTTTGCTCGCGCGTGACGAAGCACAACTCTGCAGCGCCGTAAACACCCTCGCTCCTGGAAACCACCACATCATCCCCTTTGATTTGCTCGACCTAGGTCGCAACACCCAAACTATTGACATCAACCACACGATTCTCGTCAACTGCGCCGGCATCACCACCCACAAACTCCTCCACCAAATGAACCAAACGGAAATCGCAAACACCATCAACTTGAACCTCACAGTACCCATCATGCTTAGCCAACAAGCCGTCAAAAGCATGCTTCGCCAGCGCAAGTTGGGCCCCAGCATACTCAACATCTCGTCGGTGCTATCACTACAACACACACTACCGGGAACGTCCGTTTACGCTGCCTCCAAGGCCGGCATACTAGGATTCACCAAAAGTTTGGCGCACGAGTTGAAGGGACGCGTTAGGGTCAATGCGTTGCTACCGGGGCTAGTGAGAGAGACTGACATGGGCTCGGGTGTAACATTACACAACCTACCTACGGTGTCGCTCAACAATGTTGCCAACGAGGCGTGCAAGATCCTTGCCACCCAGACAATCAATGGCCAGTGTATTGCTATTGAGCGCGACAACGTCCAACCGTACGATATACTAACCCCCATCGTCAAGTAGCTTCTTTCCGTAGTGGTCCATACAGTCGTCGTAGTACTCGATAAAACACTGCCGCGCGAGCTCCTTTTGGTGGTTACGGCAAAGCCAACGCAAGAATGCGTCAAACTCAATGTTGGTGGCGGTATTGTACCGCGTGTCGCCTTGTAGTTTCATAATCGTGCCCACGGCTTCTGGTACCAGATGCACGTGAATCTTTCCTGGCACCGAGAGGTAATAGTACCGAAGCAAGTCAATGGTGTCTGCCAAGTTTCTGAAGCTAGCCCCCACTCTATTCTTGTTGTTGTTGTTGTTGTTGTTGTTGTTGTTGTTGGCTTTGCGATAGCAGTACTTTGCAAGCTTCACAAGCCCGGTAAAGATGGTTTCCAGTCCCGGGTACGAGCCGCTATAGAGCGAGGTGCGCGGGTTTGTAAACGCCAACCACTCGTGTGCCAAGTTTAGCGTGAGGCGGTACACCAGCTCTGGCAGGTTACCGCCGATATCGCCGCCTCTAGCCCGCTGCATAATCTGCAATGCTATTGTAACCAAAACATTATTGGTATTTGGGTGCTGGGGCACATTTTTCATTATGGCATACACCAAATCGCCAAAGTACCCCGGCAGTAGCGCATGGTCCGTTTCCAATTGTTCAAAAACGGCAAGACTATACTTTTGCGGTAGTACCAGCACCAACTCGCGAGTCGTCAATAGCCTGGACCAGTACTCCACCTTGTACAAGCTCCAAAAAACATCTAGGTGATGCGTCAACTTGGCTCCATTCAACGTCTCCAAGTCCACATCGACATCGCGAGGGAACTTCCAAAACTCGTGCGACAAGCACTTGCCCATTGTTTTCAAAAAGTGGGTATTGGGAACCGACTTGGCCAACTTTTTGGCGTCTTCCTTCAACCAGTGTATAAGCACCGGTATGAGCAAATACAACACCTCCGAGTGGAATACAAGCAAGTTGACGAGGTACCCGGCAAAGAGGTCGCGTCTATGCGCCTCGGTCACCGCCCTTGGCTCCATCTCAAACCAGTAGTCAATGTCGTCGTTCAAATCAGGGGTAACTTCGTCATGCGGTAACTTTGCTGCCCCCGGTTCGGTACTTTGAGAAAACAATTGCAGTTGGCTCGGTTTAAAGTAGGACGATTTAGTGGTTTGGACAATCTCCTTGCCAATGGAGAACGAGCAAAGTGTGGTGAGGCGAGGAAGGGCATCGTCGTCTTCCGGAACCAATGCCGACACAATGCCCTTGACAATTGCAAAGATTTCCTCGTACGCTCGGTGCAACTCGGGGGACACGTACGGCTTCAACGCGTCGAGCCTTTGTTGTGACGATGCCGGGTTGATAAAACTGTCCCACGGCATGGCTTGTTTGTCTTCGTCGTCGGTGTCGCTATAGTATAAAGCTTCTGGCCCACCCTCAACTCCCTTGTTTAACACTCTAACTCTCTTTTTTTCCCTGGCAGTGGGCTCCCTTGACCTCTTCTTTCGCAGCGTATCCTGCAACATCTTTGCTACGCCAAACAGAAACAAGTTTGGGGATTTGATGTGCAAATCATTCAACGAGTGGATCTTGGCAAGTAATGGCCGTACTATCCTCTTGCACTTGGCCAACAGTATAGAATCGTTGGCGCTTCTCCGTTTAGACGGCATGGTGTGTACCAAGCTGGGCGGTTGTGGTGAGTTGGATGTCCCAGACAGAATCCAGTAAAAAATATTGAGGAAACGCGTTTGGCAAGGTCTCACCACCACCACCACCACAACCACAACCAACTACCACCGCCACCACCACAACCACCACCACAACCACCACCACAACCACCAACCATGCTCATCCACCTCATTGCACTCGCACTCACTGCTAGTATATCCCATGCAGGTGAGGTAATAGGGGTGTCACCAGAGGACCAGCACTTGTACCAGCCTTCTGGCGATGGGTACTGGCACTGCCTCAACGACTCTTCAATCCGCCTCACCCTTGACCAGATCAACGACGACTATTGCGACTGCCCCGATGGATCCGATGAGCCGGGGACAAATGCATGTCCGGGTGCAAGCACACCCAAGTTCTATTGCGCCAACGAGGGACATGTGCCTGCCTACATCGACACCTTTAAGCTCAACGACGGCGTATGCGACTACGATGTCTGCTGTGATGGGTCGGACGAGTACAAAACAGGCCAGTGCGAGAACAAGTGCCAGGAGATTCACCGGCAGTATGAGGAGTACAAGAAGGGCGTGGAGCAACGGGTTTCTCGGGCATTGGCAGCAAAGCAAAAGCTCATTGAGACTGCCACGGCTCGTCGCCAAAAGCTCGTTCAGGATTTGTCGCGCCTTGAGGCCCTGGTGCCACATGCCAAGTTGAAGTTGAGCAAGTTGGAGCTGGAGTTGGCGAGCGCCGAACTTGACGGCGCCGGTGACCAGCTCTCCGTGTTTGATGCGTTGGAGGACCACATTTCCGACCTTGCCCACCGGTTGGAGACCCACAAGCGCGATCAAATTGACCACGAGAGCAAGATCCAGGCATTGGAAACCATTCTCGACAAGCTTGCCAGTAATTACAACCCAAACTTTAATGACCAGGCTGTCAAGGACTCGATCCACAAGTTTCAGGAATACGTGTCCAATAAGGACGAGGCAGTAAGAGCCGACATTAAAGAAACAAGCGAGTTGTTGCGGCGATTGGCAGAAAAGGCCAAAGAAATGACCCATAGCGGCGTGGGGCCAGAAACACCCATTGTTCCCTCATTGAGCAACATGTTTCACCACTACTTTCAATTGTTTGCCGGCACATTCTTGACCAAGCCAGAGGCGCAGGTCAAATCGTCGTCTCCCCCTTTGGCCAACGAATTGGAATCCAAGATTGAAGTCCTCCAGAAGGAGATATCCGACACTGAAAAGAGAATCGCCGCCATTAAACTCGACTTGAGCTCTGACTACGGACCTGACGATATACTCCGCGCTCACGACAGGACAATAAGCAAGAAACTAGGGGGTTACTTGTACCGAATCAACCTCCTCGGGCAGATTTCCCAGGACGATATCCTAATTGGAACATTCAAGGAGTACAAGAATGGCCAGGCGCAATTTACTCGCGGGGCAAAGTGCTGGAACGGGCCTCCACGCTCGGCGACGGTGGAGTTTGTGTGCGGCGACACTCCCGACTTGGTGTCAATCAGCGAGCCCGAAAAGTGCCATTACCATTTCGTGGTCAAGGGTGCAGCGTGGTGTCAGCCCACCACCGAGGACGAAATCAAAAACACATTCCGGGTGAATTACGACTTGTTGTGATGAATTGAGTGTATATATATCTAATCAAATGTAATCTTTTTACCCTCAAACTTGACATTCTTTAACTTTTCCTCCTGCTTCTTCTTGGCCTCCCAAGATGGATGAATACCTTTTTCTTTGGCCACTGGAGTTGGCGTAGAAGTTCGTTGGCCCAATGGCGCGACATTGGCCCCCGTAGGCTGTTCGGCTAGTTTTTTCTTCAACTGACGTTTGGCCTCTCTCTCTTCGTACTCCAATTGCCGGCGTTGTCGGTCAGAGGCAATTTGTTCACGCTCCTTCTTGATATGTTTTGCCTCCTTCCCAAACTTTTGTGCCCATATTTTCTGTCTTGCCCTTTGGCCACGGCGGTTCTTACGCGGTGCGGTGAGTTCTTTGACAACTCTATCGTTATCGACAACGTCGTCGTCTTCGTCTTCGGATCCGCCCGAGAAGTAGCCGGTAGCAAGTGCCGGGAGGTTGTGTTCTTTGAGCTGGTCCTTCTTTTGTTTTTTCCTTTTAGGCTCTGTTTCTTCAAAGAAATCGTCTTCCTCCGACTCGCTCTCCTCTTCCTCATCTTGACTGGATGACGGTGGTGTATGGTCCAATGGCTCCTCATCCGAAGACTCCTCATCCGATGGCTCTTCGTCGGTCACCTCGTTGTAGTTGACATTTGGGTCGGCTTCAAACTGTTCGTCTTCAGTGTCTGCGTCTCCATCGCCAACTAGTTTGTCATAGATTGCAAACTTTTCATATGCATCCTCAATGTCAATGTCGTCATGCTCACCCTCTTCCTCTTCATCATCACCATCGCTCTCCTCTTCATCACTCTCTTTTTCATCACTCTCTTCCTCATCACTCTTTTCCTCCTCATCCTCGTCATCGCCTTCTTCATCCCCCTCCTCATTGGTCATCTTCCCTGTTGCCTTTCTTCGCTCGTCCTTTTCCTGCTGCGTCAAATTGCCTCGAACAACCCTGAACGACCACTCGATCTCGGCAAGCACGCTCTTTACGTTCTTGCTGTTCCAAAGGTTGGAGCAGAACCCATTCACCTCTTTGTTGTCCTGGCAATGAGCTTTAAAAAAACACGTGGGGTTGGCGGGATTGCTCTTGTCAAGTATTATACTCCTCACCGATATATACTGGGGCGGATCGTTTTTGAGCTCCTTTGTGGTTAGCATAGTCGTCGTTATGCTCTTGACAAGTCTCGATGTGATCAACTCGTTCAAAGTTTTTGGGTCCTTGCAAAACTCGCCCACTTTCTTTTGCTTGCTGAACCGAACCACCTCCTTTTCTAGTTTCTTGTATGCGGCGTGGTACTTTCGGTTGAAGATCTCGGTTTTCAATGCACTGATCTCGATATCTGCTTCTGCACGCGTGGTGGGCAACTTTTTGAGCAATTTCTCATTATGCTTGGCGGCAAGAAGCTTCTTGGTGTTGGGGTACCGAGGAGATGCCCTATAAAACTTGACCTCTAGCAAGTCAAGCTTCCACAATTGGTTGTCTTTCTTCAGCATGGCGTGGATTTGATAATTGATGCGATGAGACTAAATTTTTTTTATTTTTTTTTTTTTACCCTTTGCTTTGCTTTGCACTCTTGAACCATCACCACCCCAGTATGACACCACTACCACCAATGTCAGATACCAAAAAGAGAAAGTTGGACGAGCCGGCGGAGCCAGAATACCAACAGGTCCGATGCGAGTACTTTGTGAAAAAGAGAGGGAGACCGTGCTCGCTTCACCGCAAAAAGGGATACAGTTACTGCTCGGAACACTTGATCCACGACCCAACGTTCAAGGAGGAGCGGGTTGCGTGCCCGCTAGACCCCAAGCATTCGGTATGGAAAAAGGACTTGAAGAGCCACTTGAACAAGTGCAACGCCAAGCCGAAGCAAGACGCCCCTTGGTTCTCCAGGGACCTCAATAGCAAATTGCAAGCTGGGCCCGAGTTTAGCCTTGAAAGTAACAAGGCTGTCGAGGAATCCCAAGACGAGGCCCTGTTGTTTGCGAAATATATACCGGTGCTCAAGTCATTAGAGTTCCCCCCACTAGAAATGAGAGTCAGGGAGCACCAGGGGCTCGATGAGAGGTTGGAAAACCATGTGGCGCGCCAAAAGCACTCCATCCAGCAGTCGTCACTCATTGGCCAGCTCAAAGACCTCGACTTGTTGAGCACGTCGTATTTTTATGTCGAGTTTGGATGCGGCAAAGGCGAGCTCTCTCGGTATGTCAATGCGTGCATACTACACGACAAGCAGGAGTCCCAGAAGCCCCAGGAGTCCCAAAAGCCCCAGAAGCCCCAGGAGTCCCAGGAGTCCCATTCCTCGTACGGGTTTGGGCTCGTCGACCGGGGCGTGAATAGGTTAAAGGCAGAAAACCGCCTCTTGTACGATTGCGAGGGCACAAACATAACCCCCACCATCAAGAGAACCAGAATCGATATCAAGGACCTCGATGTGGAAAAGTTTCTCGAGGGCACCACCGATGCGCCCATTGTGGGTATATCCAAACATCTTTGTGGAGCTGCGACCGACTTGACGTTGAAGCTGTTGCTCAACTCCACCGCGTTGCTAGCCAGCGGCAAGCTTGGCGGGTTAGTCATTGCCATGTGCTGCCGCCACGCATGTTCGCTTGACCAGTTGCTCCCGCAATCGCGGGAGTACTTGCACGCACAAGGGTTCACCACAGCACAGTCATTTGGCATCCTCAAAAAAATGGCGTGTTGGGCCGTGAGCAAAGCCCGCGAGTCTGTCGAGGCGCACGTTTCAGGATTGACCGTGCCTGAGAGAGAGGAGATGGGATACCGTGCCCGAAGGCTCATTGACGAGAGCAGAGTGCACGCCTTGAAGGCGTTGCTTGGCGACACCTACGACATTGGCATGTTTACCTATGTCGACAAAGACGTGACGCTCGAAAACGTGTGCCTTACAATAAGCCGCAAGAAATAAACCACCCTGGGGGAGGGGGAGGAGGGTAAAACACATAGTACGAAAGCACCCTGGGGTGGTAAGCACAAAGTATAGACGAGTCAAAAAAAAGCATTGTTGGAAAGTAGAAGTAAACATACAACTAAACACACTTATACTCTTTAAATCTTCTTTTCGTGGACACCGTGCTTCCAGATAGCGACGAATGGGGTGGTTCCATCCTCACGGTAGTTCAACAAAACAATCATGGCATCTGGGTCCATGGACTCGCCAGTGTAAAAGTCCCAGTCGTTGAAAGAGCCCAACACCTTCTTGACGTAGGCGGTAGCACCCTTTTCGAAAACCTCAACCTCTTCGGGGTTCTTCTCAGCCAAGTGAGCCTTGACCTTCTTCATGTAACCCTTGATGTAGGTGGTGAACGACTTCTTGTCGAATTGGGTCTGTTGCAATCTGAACGAGTAAACAACGTTGTTGACGGTCTCAGTGCCGTCTTCCAAACCCTCGTCGGCTTCTTCAGCAGATGGGTTGGCACCAATGTCAATGTCGCCGTTACCAACAGTGACCATGTCACACTCGGCCTCGTAGATGACACCGTCAACCAACTTAACGTCGTAAGCGTCGGACAACAATTCGTCGCCGGAAATAATGTCTTCGTAGATAAGCATGATGCAATTGGGTGGGTACTTGATCGATGAGGAAGGGGAGGGAAGATGAAAAAAAAAAATTTTTTTTTTTTTTTTTGCTGGTTTCAATTCCTGATGAACGTGAGTGGTAAAGGCAGTAATAGTTACACAAAAATAAGGTAGTCACGTGGTCTTGTCTAGCCTTCCAAATGGAGAAATATCTTGATGCATTATTATTATCGTCTATTCAGAGAAGGAAACACGACTGTCCAGTCCAGTCCAGAACAGACCAGTCCAGTCCAGCCGTATCCTATCCAGCCGTATCCTATCCTATCCTGTCCCACACCACACACACACCTCAACACTCATACAAACTCGCCGCCAAATGCACGCCGGAAAAAGTCTAGTATCCGGTCGTACACCACCTTGTTTCCATTGTGGTAGCTCATCCCGTGGTTGGAGTCTGGGAAAATCATAAATTCAAAATTTTCAACCTCGGCGAGGTTGAGCCCGTCAATCAACTGCAACGTGTGCTGGAAATGCACATTGTCGTCGCCACTGCCGTGGCCAATGAAAAACTTCTTCACGTTGGAAAAGCCGGTATAGTTGGTGATGGACCCGGTTTTGTACCCCTCGGGGTTCTCCTGCGGGGTGCGCAAGTACCGCTCGGTGTAGATCGAGTCGTACAAGCTCCACCTGGTCACGGGGGCAATGGACACGCCGTACGAAAACACCGAGTCAACGTCGGTCTCCAACGTCTTGAGGGTCAAGAACCCGCCATACGACCAGCCCCAAACGGCAATCCGCCCGGGGTCGACATACGACCGCTGGCCCCACTCCTTGGCGGCCGATATAACGTCGCGCGGCTCAAACTGGCCGAGGCGGTCCCGCACCACAAACTTGAACTGAGACCCCATCTTGTAGTTGAGGTTGTTGTACCCGGTACCGCGGCCGTCAATGGTGACAACCACGGCGTCGAGCTCGGCAGCAACAACCGAGCTGAATGAAATGCCCCACCGCTTGTCCACCTGCTGCGATCCGGGCCCGCCGTAAATGAAAAACAAAACCGGGTACTTTTTCTTTCTGTTGAAATTTAGTGGCAACGTCTCCATGGCATTGACAAGAAACGTTTCTTCGCCGTCCGTCAACTCAACCGTGGAGTACTTGACTTCGGGGATTGCATACCCGCGCAACCGCTCGGTCAAGTTGCTATTGTCCTCAATTGTCTTTACATCCTTGGCCATCTTCAAGTCATTGATCCGTTGCGTTGGCACCCCGGGCCCCAAGTCGGACAAGAACAAGAAACGGGCACCCGACGAGAAGGAGGATGAGTAAAACCCTTCCTTGGTGGTGATGTCCTTCACATACGGTATGCCGTCGTTCGACTGGTCCAAAATGTTGAGCGAGTGCAAGTGTCTCTCAATCGACGACTTTTGTGTGCTGGTAAAGTACACCTCGTTGGTGTTGTAGTCAAACGCGCCAGCACCGCCAACAACCTCCCACTTGCCCCGCGTCAACAACCGGCCATGGGGGTTGTTGGGAGGAGAAAAGTACGCCAAGTGGTTGTAGCCATCGTCGACAACGGTGTCAATGTACCCATCGTGCTTGCGGCCCAACGTCTTATTTTGGGGCACAAACAACGTGTTGGCAGTAACCTCAAACCACGAGTCCTTCGCGTGGTGGGTTCTTACAAGGTCCACGCTGTTGTCCTTGTCAACAAGAAATATCTCAAGCAAGTCGCTGGCCCGGTTCGACGTCTTGACCAACAACGAGTCGCCCACCCACACAACCTCGGTGATCAATCGGTTGTCGGACGTGATCTTTTGCGACTTGAGCGTGTGCCTCTCCAACTTGTCTGCAGCCACATCGTAGGTGGCCACGTCAACAATGGGATTGGGGTATCCCGCCTTGGGGTACTTGATCTTGACGATCTCGGGGTAGTCCTGGTGTTGCTTTTGGGCGTAGAACGGAATAACAAACTCGGGCACCTGGGTATTGTTGGACCGTAAGAATGCAAACTTGTCACCGCGGGGCGACCACCACAACACAATGTCGGTGCCAAACACCTCTTCTTCATACACCCAATCGGGCTTGCCGTTGAATATCTCGGTAGACCCATCGGTGGTTACTTGTTTGGCCGTGGCCGACCCCAGAGCAATGTCCCTCACGTAGATGTTGTTTTCGTAAATGTACGCGAGCGTGGTCGAGTCGGGCGACCACGAAACCGTTGACACCTTGTCGTTGGGACTTGTCACTGGGGTAACTTTTTTGGACTGCACGTCCAACAACCAGTACAACGCAAGCGACGAGTGCCTCCATGACCCAGTCACGTTGGTCTTTAGAACAACCTTGTTCAAGTCTGGCGAGGGTACGTAGTCGGCCACGTTGTACTCGATGCCGTGGTGCTTAAACGTCGAGTGCTCCACCAACACATACTCAAAGCTTTCGTCGGCTATCGACTTGACAACAACTTGGAACCCATCGCCATCCTTGGCGTCCTGCTTGATCACGTACGTTCCCTGGTCGTCGTGTATCGAGTTGGGCTCCTTTATCCATTCAATGTAGTTGAACTTGGCCGACAACACATGGTCGTCAAAAATTTTCTTGGTGAGAGGCGTCTTGCCCTTAAAGTCGGTGGGCCTGGTAGAGGGCGTGGCGTACACTTGCCGGTTGAAGGCGAGCCTAAGGCTATTGTTTCTGGCAAAGGCGTCTATGGTTGCAATCAAAAATGATGTGCCCCATACCAACACAGCTAGCAACGTGCCGTAGTATAAAGCCCGTTTGAAATGGACTCTTCGAGCGCTGGGCTCAGCGTCTGGCTGCGCCTCGTGCTCTTTAAAGTCAGAGTGCTCGGGCATGGTGGTGGTAGTGGTAGTGGCAGTGGTGGTGGTGAGTGGTGAGTGGTAAGTGATGGTGTGTTGAGTGTTTGGGGAGGAAGGAGGAAGTGAATGTAAAATAAAAGAAAGGTGTCAAAAAGGTAAAGGATGGAAGTTGTGAAATGACGGTGGTAGTTAAATTCTCAAAGAGGAATAAATATGCTAAATAAAGAATGATCAGCAAGAAGAGAAACGAGGTCGTGCGTGTGTTGCACAATTTGCTATATTTAGTTTTCTTGGCTTGCTGGTGGTGACAAGGGCAGCCATGTGATTGTGGGAATGAAGAAAATCCAGTGTAATTGACGAGTGTTGCAGTTGAAACAACATGTGGAAAAGGTACTATAGGGGTGCTTGAGGTCACAAACGATAGGTAACGGCAACGGCAACGGCAACGGCGGTTTTCCTCGGAGATGTACTTGCGAACCTGTGTGGCGCTCCCCTCTATGCTCCCGCCTCATATATAACGTTATCGTATGTCAAAAAAAAAAAAAAAAAAATAGTAGCAGTAGCAGCAGTAGCAGTAGCAGCAGCAGCAGCCAACCAAGAAACAATGGGTAAGCATGAGCCACAGGTAGTGACGATGCCACCTCGCACAAAGTCCATCCCATTGGCCATACTCACGGTCCGCCACAATTCACAACGGTTGGCCGAGCCCACAATCTCAACCACCACCTTGGAGATCCCCACCGAGGAAATCCCCACCCCGGCAGACCCGCTCCATGGCCACGAAGACCCCTCCGACTACCCCGACGGCGGGTTGAAGGCATACAGCGTGATCCTTGGCTCTTTCCTTGGGTTGATTGTCAACCTAGGCTTGATAAATTCGATCGGCGCCATCCAGGCGTATGTGCTGACGCACCAGCTCCAGGGCGTTAGTGCCACCAGCATATCGTGGATCTTTTCCATCTACTTGTCTCTCGCGTACGCCGGCGGACTCGTGGTGGGCCCGCTCTTTGACAAGAGAGGTCCCTTGGAGTTGCTTTTTGTGTCGACGTGCTTTATATTCATGGGGCTCATGGGTGCGGCCAGTAGCGTTAAAGTGTGGCAGTTTATCTTGAGCTTCATTAGCCTTGGGGTTGGGAACGGGTTGGGCATGACTCCGCTTATTGGCGTAATCAGCCACTGGTTTTTGAGAAAGAGGGGCAACTGTACCGGGTTGGCGACCAGCGGGGGCAGTGTTGGCGGGTTGGTGTTTCCGTTGATCTTGAGACACATGTATGCCGCATATGGGTTTGTGTGGGCGATCCGGGTGTTGGCATTTACCTGCTTGGGGTGTATGGTGCTGTCAATGTTGTTGGTCAGGGGGAGGTTTGTCAGGGGGGCCAAGAAAGACGACGAGGAGGCGGAGGAGGAGGAGGAGGAGAGAGAAGAAGAAGAAGAACAGCAAGAACAGACGAAACAGCTGATTTTGGAGAGGCTCAAGTCTCTCCGGATGGACTACAAGTACGTTTACGTCATATTGGGCGCATTTTTTGGCGAGTTGTCGTTGGTGTTGTTGGTCACTTACTTTGCGTCGTACGCCATAGCCCAGGGGGTTTCTGAGTCGACGTCGTACTTGCTTCTTACGGTGTGGAATGCCACCGGCATTCTTGGGCGGTGGATCCCGGGGTTCACCAGCGACTACTATGGGCGGTTCAATGTCAACATCCTCATGTTGACGGGCTACTGCTTGTCTATATTCGTCTTGTTATACCCCTTTGGCTCCAGCTTGAAGGTGTTGTATGCCTTTGCTGGCGTGGGTGGGTACTGCCTGGGGTCTATACTCAGCTTGCTACCTGCGTGCTTGTCTCAAATCACGCCCGTTAAGGAGATTGGAACCAAGTACGGCATATTGAACTCGATTCTTTCGTTGGCCAATTTGTTTGGTATCCCCATTGCTGCGGCGATCATCAAAAACGGCACGCCGAGGGAGTACAATCACTTTGTGATTCTCGTTGGGTGCTTGGCAATTGCTGGCACGGTGTTTTGGTACTTTAGCAGAGTGGCCATTGTGGGACACAGGTTGAACGTGAAAGTGTGACTGTGGGAGGGAAGAGGATGTTATAACCGGATGTTTAACAAGGAAGTATTTTTATCCGAAGCGAGTTGTGTGTCAAACAGGCTGACTCATGGAGGGTGATGTCTGTCTGGGCTTAGCAGGAAAGGTAACTGCAGCAAGTCACTTTGCTGGCTCCGGCTCTGGAATTGGCATTACGGGTCGGCATCGGGAGGTATAGGGAAGAGCTGATCTCTTAGGGCTTATGGCTGATGGTCCCACGGGTAAATTATACCAATTTCAATTTTAATCTCCACCAATGCATAATCACGCCGCAAAAGTTTCAGCCACCAGCAAAAATTTTTATTTTTCGGCACGCAAAAACGAGACTCTTTGGTGACTCGTGGGGGATCCCAGGAGTCAGGAGAGCCTCGGCTGCCAACGTTCTAGCGCCTTTCTCTGGCGTACTCGAAAGAACTCGGTGTTGACCGAGATTCAAGCAGGATCCGGTGACGTCAATTGGGCAACAGAGCAAGGGGAATGGAAATGGGAAAGGGGAATGGGGAAATGGGGAAAGGGGAAGGGGAAGGGGAAAAGGCAGACAGAGAGAGGAAGATACATTTGTCACATTGGATTTGCGCTGCATATTAGTCTGATGTAGTTCTATCATTTCCCTTCCACCCATTGCATTGATCCCTCACCCTTCCCCTACCTGTCTCTTTCCCTTCCTCCCATTGCATTGATCCCTCACCCTTCCCCTGCCTTGTTTCTTTCACTTCCTCGGTGTTTAGAATCTTCGCTTCCTTGTTTATTTTTTTTTTCTTGGGTCACGTAATGAAAATATTTTTTTCTTTCGGTAAAACTTTTGAGCCACAAGTTCCCAATGACTGCGAAAATGAAATGGTGTACCCCAGTCACTCTCTCACAGCAACGTAGCAGACCACAAACAAGATGGGGGAGAGCTACCGACATGCGCGGAGGATGACAATGGCAATGGCAATGGCGACACCATTGCTGCAGATACGAAGAGTGCTTCTGAAACCTATATAAACAGGTCCAGTTCATTCTCCGTCTCAGCTTTTCTTCCTTTCTCCCCTCCATCAAAGATTTACCAGAATATAATATGCAATCCTTACTACTATTTTTCTACTACGTTATCATAGCAACTGCCCACGTTATTGTGACATCAGTGCCAACACCGAAACCAACGCCAGTAGCCACATGCAACGTGGCGTCGGCGTCTAATGCTTGCGATGTCACCTTGGGCCGGAGATCCAAAAGCTTGGGCTACCCTCCGTTGAAAACATTCCACTTTACCCTGGTCCAATGGATCAGCGACAGCAATTACTTGGTCGAGCTCGAGTTTGAAATGACTGGTGGCATAACCAAAGCGGCATTGTCCACCCTTAAGCTCACTGGTTTGGAAACACCCAACAACTACTTGAATGGCGAGATTGTGTTGGTTGATAAATCAAAGAATATCGACAAAGTCGGCAGTGCCGAGAGACACTTTTCCGTTAAATGGGTTATGAAGGGTAGTTACAATGGGGCTGGAAAGACACTTAGCACTCCAGTCAGAATTGAGTTTACGTGGTGCAACCGAAACGATGGGTCTTGGATTGATAGTTATTGCCAAAAGCCAAGCTACCCCCCATACGCCGAATTTATCAAGGACTGTCCATTGGATTTGAATGCCGATGCTCCAAATAACGTTTGGGATTTGGGATGCGGTTCCATCACCACCTCCGAAATGACTGCAACTACGGCAACATTGGCGGGAACGTCCACTGAAGAGAGTACTACTGAGTTGTCTTCCGAGGAGAAATCCATTGAAAGATCTACTGAAACATCTGCAGAGGAAACATCCACCGAGACACCTACTGAGGAGACATTCATTGAAACATCTACTGAGACATCTACAGAGGAGACATCCACAGAAGAGAGTACTACTGAAACATCCACTGAAACATCGATAGGCGACGGTTCAAGCGACGAAGGATTTTTGGAAGATATGTATCCCGAAGAGAGTGTCATTGAGGAGACAACCACTGAAATATCTACAGAAGAGTCATCTACCCAAGAGAGTATTACCTTCCAGGAAACAGCTTACCAAGAGACATCTGATGTGGAAACTACTACTGAAACATTTACTGAAAAGATTTCAACCGAGGAGACATCTACTGTGGAGACGTATCCTGAAACATCATCTGAAGTGGCGTCTATTGAGGAAATGCTTACTGATGAGACCACTAGAACAACTACTGAAGAAACCACTGTTGCGGAGAGTTCTACCGAGGAGAGCTCTCCTGATGAGAGCACATCTGAGGAAAGCACATTTCAGGAAACTACTACTGAGGAGACGTCCTCCGAAGAAACCACTACCGAAGTGACCCCTGAGGAGAGTACCACTGACGAAGCATTCAATGAAGAGATGGATCCCAAAGAGAGCACCACCAAAGATAATACTACTGAGGAGATATCTAGTGAAGGTCCAACCACCCAAGATCCAAGTACCCCAGAGCCAAGTACCACCGATTTATCACCTACCGAAGATCCATTATCGACTGATTCTACACCAACCGATGCAGCCACTGCCACTGGCCAAGAACCAGTGTCTACTGAAACCCCATTTGAAAAGTCAATCACCTCAGATCACCCATCATCCTCTAAAGATTACACAGAGGAGACAGACGCAGAAAATCCAACCTCCACTGTTGACCCTACAACTGTTGTTTCCGAAACTGAAAGATCCATCTCTGTGTCAACAGTCACACTCACCAGGGATGGGACTACAGTTACAAAAGCCACAACCCTCAGTCATGAAACACTCACAGTAGTCACATTGACAATCAAGGACTCGACCACCACTCAATTGACCACAATAACACATCCATGCTCCCAACCAACTACTCTCTTTTCTCACTTCACCACCGTGGTGGTTGAGAAAACAAAAATGGTAACCATTCCGTGTCCCGCGTCAACGGGGGCACCAACCCAGTTCACCACCAAAGTGGTGCAAGAGACCCAAACGGTTACCGTCCCATGCATCCAGACAACAGGGAGTGTTTGCGTGCCTGCCGAAGCAGGAACATTCAGCTACACCACCAACGTCGTTACAGTGGTTGGTCCAACAGAAACGTTTACAACCACCATCACTGTTGCCTGTGAAACCACCAAAGTTTCAATGGAGACATATGTTGCGACATACACCAGCGAGCACGTTGTCGCGAGCGTGACCACCAATGGTGAGGTTCACGAACAAGTGGAGCAGATGGTGTTTACAACCACGGTGACCCGGTCTTTGCCAATGCAAAGTGTGACGACGCCAGTAGTTTCACAAGCGGGAGCGACTGAACTGACCACTGTTGTTTGTGCTGAAGGCGTGTGCGAGACCATCGCCTTGAGCAGCAGCAGTCAACAGACTGTGATTCCCACGCCAGTGTATGTGGACGCTTCGCCTCAACAGAGTGAAAACTTGTGGTTTGTGCTAGTGCTAGTGCTTATGTTGTAGCTTTTTATACATATCCAACAATGAAATAAACAAAGACGGCAGCAGAGCAGAGAGAGAGTGTGTGTGTGTGTGTGCGTGCGTGGATAGAAAAGCCACGCCGTGGCGATTGGCTCTGGTCCCTCGTAACTGCAAAACCTATAAATAGGGTTGTGTTTACGTAAGCAGAAAGTAACAAGAGGCTCAACGCTGCGCTAAGAAAAATGTGAGAGAACCAAGAAGTAAAAAGACAACACACAACAACAGGAATTAGGGGCTGAGAGAAAGTGAACGAGAGAGACGACAGAAGAAGGAAGTAGTGTCAGAAGGAAAAAAACACCCTCCCTAGTAACACCATCAAGAATACCTCCATCTCAAAGATACAACTGTATCTCACCCATTACATCATATCTGACCAAGTGCTTCTTTTTTTTTTTTGCCGTGTGAGAGAAAAAAGGAATGGGAAGGAAAACCCAAAAAAAAAAAAAAAAAAAATAGTGACAGAAAAATTTTAATCCTCCCTTCTATTGTTACCAGCCATACAACCCATACACAAACCCCAACACAGACCACAAGACCCCTACACAGACCACAAACCACTACACAGACCACAAGACCTCCTACATACCCACCCACACACACATCCCCAAACACTACCCATTCATGAAACACACACTACAGCCACTCCTACTAGTATAGAAACACCCCACACACACACACACACAAACTAAACAGCCCCCTATTCCGCCACCATGCGACGCTTGAAGATTGGAATCAGGCCCCAGCTCATCATCCTTGTGTGCTTTGCCTCCCTATTCTCACTCCTCATCCTTGGTATCGTTACCGGCCTCTACTTTAGCCGAAACTTGACCGACTTGCGTTCCGAGCGACTACAGGTCATATCCCAGCTAAAAGCCTCACAAGTACTGCAGGCCATCGACTCCTTGTCGTACCAAGTGCTATTCATCTCCTCCTCCGAAACCATAACAACACCACTATCACAATACCGCGCAGGAAACAACTCGAAGTTGCTCTTCACCGGGGCACAAGCAACCTTGGACCAGTTTCTAGCGGCCACCGAAATGTTTGCCGGGGCCAGGCTATACAACTTGGACTTGCAGCTCATGGCGTCGTCCTACAACAATGTCACCAACGTATCGTTGCCCACGCGCGACGCCCTCTTCCCACTAACCCAGAATGCAAGCATACCGACGCAACTCTTGGACAACCCCAACAACGGACTCTACTTTACCGGACCCATAGCCGACAACTCGCTGGACCCCTCCAGCCAGTTCTTTATGGGCTTGACCATACCCGTGTTGTCAAACTCGTCAATCATTATGAGCCAGCCCAACGTGGCGGGTTACCTTTCGGTGATTGCCTCGGCGGAAGCAATCCATCAAGCAATGAACAACTCCGCGGGAGATTATAAAACCGTGGCCGTGAAACTGCTCACGGGTACCACTGACGGTGGAATCGACAATATGCAATCAGACAGTGAACCAAATGGCAGCCGAGCGATTGCGTTCCAAACAGTTTTCCCGGTGGAGAATAGCTTGCTACTTCCAGGAAGGGTATACAACATCAACTCATCGACAGCCATCCGCACGGCGATTGAATCCACCGCGGGATCCGGGTCCGCCACCAATGTTATGTCGTACACCAAACAAAAGGTTGCCATTGGGTTTACGCAAATCGAAGCCGAGGACAATTTGACGTGGGTGATTATGGTTGTGCAGGACAAGGGGGTGTTCAATGCCCCTATAGACAAGCTCAAAAAGATTATTATTGGGGTGGTGATTGGTATTGGTGCGTTTATGTGTTTGCTCACCTTCCCCTTGGCGGTGTGGTTTGTCCGGCCAATCACCAAGTTGAGGGAAGCCACTGAAGCCATCACCAGGTACAAGAAGGAAAAGTTGAACAGTTCGAATAGCGCCTCGTCGTCCGGCCCCGAGCAGGAACCGTTGATACCGCTAGAGTTGATTGGCGGTGGCGGTGGCGGTGGCAACAGAAACAGCAACGGCAACAGCGGCAACAGCAACAGCAGCAAGAGAAATAGTATCCACTCCTCAACTACGGGCGGGTCTGCCTCAGTCTATTCCACGGGGATAATGTTACCGGGAAGGATACCGCGATCGAAAAAGTTTTTCAAGGACGAATTGACCGAGTTGTCGGAAGCGTTCAATATCATGACGGAGGAGTTGGACAAGCAGTATACCCATTTGGAAGACCGGGTCAAGTCGCGTACCAAGGAGTTGGAGGCGTCAAAGATCCAAGCCGAGTCGGCAAACGAAGCCAAGACGGTGTTTATTGCCAACATCTCCCACGAATTGCGGACACCGTTGAATGGTATTCTCGGCATGACCTCGATCGCCATGGACGAGAAAGACCACACGCGGATCCAGGACTCGTTGAAGTTGATCCACCGTTCCGGAGAGTTGTTGTTGCACATTTTGACCGAGTTGTTGACGTACTCCAAAAATACATTGAACCGGTCCAAGTTGGAAAAGTCAAATTTCCAGATTTTGGAGATTGTGTACCAGGTGCAGAGCATTTTCAACAAGTTGGCGCATGACCTGCGGGTGAATTTCAAGATCCTTGTCAAGCCCAACATTTTCCGCAAGTTGATTTTGTATGGCGATTCCAATAGGATTATCCAGATTGTGATGAATCTCGTGTCCAACTCGTTGAAATTCACCCCGGTGGACGGGTCGGTGAATGTGACATTTAAGCTTTTAGGGGAGTACGATTTGGCGAGGTCCAAAAAGGCAAACTTTGCCAAGGTGTACGTTGTCAATGACCCCAAGAGCCCACCAGCCAACACCGAAGCCAAGATGGACTTTTTGCCCGCGGTTCCGGGTGAGTCCAGTAGGCGGGATGGCGGCGAGGACAATTTACTTTCCAGCGCCAACGACGATTTGATCAGTCTTGTTACTTTGTCCACGGCTGCTTATGAGAACAAGATTTTCCAGTCGCAGTTTACCACCAAGCCATTGCCAGACATTCCCCCCGGAGCGTACAACTCGGGCTCGTCTACGTCACACGGATCAGTCGAGGTGCTTGAAAAGAATGCATCGTCGCAATCAAGCAAGGACGACTCGTCAGACACTGCTAATGAGAAACAGCCAGATGGGGAGGATGTGGGAACCCCAGCACCAACAACAGCACCAGCACCAGCACCAGCACCAGTGGGATCAGCAGCAGATTTAGCCGCAGCGATATCATCGGCGGCTTTGGCGGAACAGCCAAAACTACACAACACGATCCCTCAAGACCTCAAGGCGTACCCCCGTCTCGATCGGAAACCCGAATGGGACGCCAACATGGCCAACAACGAAATCGTCAAGAACAACAAGTCGTTCCGTATTCGCAAAATGTACCAGCACAAGATCTGGGCTATCCAAATCGACGTTACCGACACTGGTCCCGGCATTGAGCCTGCACTTCAAGAGAAGGTGTTTGAGCCGTTTGTGCAGGGCGACCAGACCTTGTCGCGGAGCTATGGCGGTACCGGTTTAGGTCTTTCCATCTGTCGCCAGTTGGCGGTGATGATGAATGGGACCTTGACTTTGAAATCGACAATTGGCCAGGGGTCCACGTTTACATTGACCATCCCGCTCCCTCAAACGGGGGAGATTATGGTGCCGCCGTCAGAAGTGGCTGAATTCTGCGAAGACGAGTTTAATCCAAATGCCAAGGTGAATAGGAAGGTTGCGTTTGACGATGAGCCTGTTGACGTTGATGGGGAGAGGAATGGCGCGGGCGATGGAAATGGAAGCCACAACGGCAACCACAATGGCAACGATAACCACAACGATAATTCCAACGGCAACCACAATGGCAACGATAACCACAACGATAATTCCAACGACAACCACAACGATAATTCCAACGACAGTTCCGGCAACAACGACAGTTCTGGCAACAACGCCGGTTCTGACCTGCTCACGGGCGATGCTTCAACACCTTTACAGCCAAGCACAAACAAGGGCGGCCGTTCTGGGTCGTCTTCCTCCTCATCGTCGTCCACTCCTTCGCGGTTGAAATTATCGCTTGAAGGGTCATCCAACTCGGTGGGAGGAAAGTATGCCAACAAGCCATCGTTGCTCCGGTCATCCACCGGCACGGCATCCCAACCTAGCGAGAACCACACCATCCTTGACGACATATCCCATTTGAAGCTTCTTGTGGCTGAGGATAACTTGGTTAACCAGGAGGTGATTAAGCGGATGCTCAAACTCGAAGGGTTCACCAACATGACCATGGCCAATAATGGCGCCGAGGCCGTTGACCTCGTCAAGGAGAGCATCGAGAAGGGAGAGGTGTTTGACTTGATTTTCATGGACGTTCAAATGCCAAAGGTTGACGGGTTGTTGGCGACGCGCATGATTAGGAACAATCTACACTACGACAAGCCAATCATTGCGTTGACGGCGTTTGCCGACGAGAGCAACGTCAAGGAGTGTTTGCTGAGCGGCATGTCGGGATTCCTTGCCAAGCCAATCAGGAGGACTAACTTGAGACAGGTTATCGTTGAGTTTTCGCCTGTCTTGTTGAGCGACATTGTCACGACGCCCCAGACGCATCACTCGAGCGACGAAAAGAGGTTGGGGTTTGGGAGTTCGTACGTCCCACCATAGAGAGGGGGGCAGGGGGGAGGGGGGCAGAGCCAGAGCCAGAGCCAGAGGTGATGTTGTTCCCCTCACAAATTTCAGTTCTTTCGACATGAATAATATACACGTTACTTTCTTTCTTTTCTTTTCATTACAACCGTATCTGCGATCTCTCTATGGCCGTATACTGCATGTCCAAGTGCGGGTACCCCGGGGGCAAGCTGACTAAGCTGAGCCGGCTGTTTCCAGTTAGGTTCACTTTGAGTAGGTTTGGGTAGTTTGTATTGTCCAAGGGAAAGTTGTCGGCATTGAGGTAGGCGAATGCGTTGAAGGACAAGTCCACGCTCTCGAGAGGGAGGCTTTTGAACAAGGCGCCCTTGAAACACCGGAGTTTCAGAATCTTGTTGTTGGACAAGTCAAGAACCTTGAGGGTTGACTGGGGCAAGTGCGCATTTTCGTACTCGTGGTCAAGAAGCTCGAGGTCCTCGTTGGATATGTTGCACCCTTGCAAGTGCAACTCGGTGACTCTAAACAAGATGAAATTGGAAATGTCGGTGCGGTTGAACCGATAAATGGACGATAGCACGGTTCGGTTGTATGAGAGGTCGAGCACCTCTACATGTGTGAGCGACGCGGCGGGGAGGATAAAGTTTTGCGGGTAGTTGTAGCTCAAATCCAACTTGTGGAGCGACTTCAATCCCTTAATGTCCAGAAACGACGAGATGCCCTTGTCCTGGAGGATCAAGTCGCGGAGGGTGCTGGGAAAAGTAACGTTGGCAAACTTAAACTTGCCCTGGGCTTTCAAGCTGTCAAACTTGACAATGAAGGAGGTGAGGCGCGGGAACACCGTTTCCAAGCTAACGTTTTCAATGGTTCCAAACTCGTTGCTGCTCAAATCGAGGTGTTTCAAGTTTGGGAGACCCTGGGGCAATAGCATGTTTATGAGTCTGGGGAAGGACCGCAAATGGGCCTTGCAAATCACGAGGCGGCTGAGGTTGGGGCATTGCTGGAGCACCTGTCCCATGTAGGCAAGATTTTCCACCGGGCCCTTGATCAAAAACTGGGTCATCTTGTGGCATGATGAGTCCAGGGAGGAGGCTCCAGCGGCATCGCTAAACCGGATGGGGATGGGCAACATGGAGATGTTGTTCATGACAAATTTGCGCAAGCCGCTGGTTCGGGATAACGAAACTGTGCATGAGGTTGGGGTGTAGTGGCGAAACTCAAACTCGTCAATGTGCTCGACATCAATGGCTAAATCGTGGTCTATACTGCTCTCGTACTCGAGTATCAAGTGGACACGGTTGTTTTGCATGTCAAATATATCGCCAATCATGGGCCATATGATATGGGTAAACTTCCTCACCGTGTGGTTGAGCCCCAGCTCGTAGTTGAGGTATATCTTGATTCGCTTGCGCTGCAACGCCCTAAGAAACTGGAGGTTCTCAAACTGGAACTGGTCGAGGAAGATCTGAATCACATAGTTTTGGATGTGCGAGTGGGTCTCAAACCAGCGGAGAAACAGCGGCTCGTCAATATAGTTGTAGTAAATGTGCCAAAAGTACGGGCCGCGAGTGGTTTCGTAGTCGTAGGGGGAGGTGATTGCCAGCTCATAGTTTTTCCTCTTTCCAATCGTCAAGTGGACCAACGACCGCTTGTTGAGCACCTGCTGCGCAACGTCATGCGTGTGTTTGCTAAAGAGGAAATTGTAGATGTCGTGCACTGCAAGGCAATCGTGGTCGAGGATCTGGTAGATGATCTCGTTAGGGAGTTGGCCAAGTAGGTTGATGTCGAACATTGTGGGTGGTGGTGCTGAAAGAAGAAGAAGAAGAAAGCATGACCTGAAGGGGGGGGAGAGAAAGGAAGGAAGAGGGAACAAGCGGAATGACACACGATCTGTCAACTGATAAGGGGGGGGGGGGCAGGATCGCTTTAGTAAAGGGGAAAAAAAAACGCATGATCTCGCACATCACTACATCGCAACAAACGAGATGTGGCCATGCGGGTGGGTGGGGGCAAGGGGGAAGCAGAGAGGAGTTTAATATTATCGATGAGCCCCTAAACAATACACATATTTATACAGTTGTGCTTACTCGTTCGATATCAATGCCGACAATCCCAATATCCCCAACAATGCATATTTGAAGTAGACATTTTCACTAATCAAGATGGTGACGTACCCAATAAACGGCAAGTACCCCTTGACCGTGCCGACCAAGTCCTCCTTCTGGTTCAAGTAACTTTGCTTATGGGCATAGAGACCCAAGTCGTCCACGGCGTTATTGTCTCCCTTGGTCAAGAGCAACTGCTTTTCTGAGTTGTGGTGTTCCCTCAACACGCGATGGACAATGGGGATGGATTTCCCCTCAATCTCATACACCACAATGTCGCCCACGCGCTGTCTCTGGTCTCTGTTCCAGAGAAAGAGGATATCGCCACGCTGGAATGCCGGCTCCATCGATCCAGACAACACCACCACTATGGGGGAGTGGCTGTTGGCCACCACACTAAGGGTCTTCCAGAGCATAAACGCCGAGGTAAAGACATACGCTATGGATAGCAATTGGGTGATTTGCTGCCGGATGTTCATCGTGGTTGGGGCCAGTGGTTGTGTTTGTTTGTGGTTGTGTGTGTGGTTTTGTTGTCTGTTGTTGTCTTTTTTTTTTTTTTTTTTTTTCCTACACGTATGCGAGAATGAGTGTCAAAAAGAGTCGAGTGTCAAAAAGAGTCTAGTGTCGTAAAGGACGCAGAAAGAGGGACACAGTGTCATGTCTAGTGTCGCGCCTGGTATGTTTTCGACATTGGGACAAACGATATCTTTACAAAGCAGAACGATTCCAAGCGGGGCCAATACCGGGTAGAACAGAGTGAGGGTGGGGACGAGTCCCGCTCTGCCAATCCCCTGGACTCTCTCCGTGTTGCAATTATCCGTCTCCCACATCTTCACGTGATTACCCCTGTTGTTTCCAAAGACTGGCCCTCTTTTTGCGCTTTACTTATAGGCACGCCAAGAAAAGTTTTCCTATAAGAGACCCGACTTTCATTGCCTATTACAGACGGCCCTCCTTCCATCTACTACGCCCCCCTTTCTCCCTCTCTTTCTCCCTCTCCCTCTCCTCCTCTCTCCCTCTCTTCTCCTTTCCCCCTTGTTGGAAAGAATGAGAAAAATTTAATTCACGCAAATTGAGAAATTTTTTTTTTCTATTGATTTTCCCTCGATTGTCTTTTTAGGCTTTTTTTTTTTTTTTGTCAAGTGTGTTTGAGGTTTCTGCAATAGTTAAAACCTCCCAGATCACACACTTTAAAAAACACTCGAGCAACCCCCCACCGGTGCTGTCCAAATCCAGTCCTTCAACAGTGATCGCAACATCAGCATCAGCAGCACCGCATCTTTTTTGCCCACCACCTTTACACCACCCGCCTACCCCCCAGCATGAGTCAATCTCCGGTCGAGAGTGAGCCTGCGAAAGCAACTCAAACAAAGGAAACGCCTCTAGATCAGTTGGCTAAGCAAAGAGCCACCTCGCCATCGCCCTTTCTCAAGCAATCACAGTCTGCTGTACAAGTCCCAACGCGTTTCTCTCAACTTCAAGGGCAAGCACAGCAGCAACTGCAGCAGCAACAGCAACAACAACCACAGGCACAGCCACAACTCAAACGTGCAGCCACCACCGCCAAGATTCATGAATCGCCCACCATCCTCACCAACCGCATAGTCACCTCACCGCCTACCAGCTCGCAGTCGCCCATCACGCCCATCCAGTCAAACCACTCGCTCAACTTGCCCCATAGAAATGCCAGTGTGTCGTTTAACGATTTGGATGTGGAGAGGACCCGGAGGTTTACAATCACGTCGCAGCCATCGGCCATCAATGTGGTGTCTGCCTCGCAGGAGAACATTGCGCCCGGGCAGCAGCAGCAGCAACTGCAACAGCAACAACAGCAACAGTCCTCCTCCTCCTCCACGGCACCTTCGAGGCAAGCGTCGATGAAGAAGAGGGGGTCGCGCAGCGGCAGTGGCGATGTGTTGTCGTTTATGGCCAACCTGGTGAAACACCATCCGCCAAGCGCCAGCGCCAGCACCACCGCCATCACGCCGGCAACCGCAAAGAGAGAACCAGCGTCTCCTCCACCGGCGACAAGAACTCCTACCACCACCACCACCACCACCATCACTCCCGAGGGCATCAAAAGCGGGTACAGTTTTGACACACAAAATAGCAACGACGGTTTACTGAGAATGACTAGTCCAAGTCCACCGCCAACAGGTTCTGCGACCGAGGCTCCTGCTTCCGAGGCGGCGGCGGCATCGCCAAGACCCAGCACGTCGCACGCACCATTACACACAACGGTGCAACCGGTCAAGATCAATGGTGTCACTGCGGGCACGGGAAACAGCAACACCCCCTCGCGGCGCGGCAGCATAAAAAAGTCCAACAAGACAATTGTGTCGTCTCCCGTGGGTCCCCCCGTGCCCTTTCAGCAGTACCTCTACATGCAAGACGACGGCAAGTTTCACATTCTTTTGGCGTGCACGGGGTCGGTGGCCACGATCAAGGTTCCCTTGATTATCGACAAGTTATTTCAGATTTTCACCACCAATAAGATCTCCATCCAGTTGGTGGTTACCAAATCGGCGAGCCATTTCCTTCGTGGGATGAAGATCCACAAGGATGTCAAGATTTGGCGGGATGAGGACGAGTGGGCCAACTATAACGAATCGAGCCTTGCCAGCACGAGCACGGCGTCGACGCAGAACCTCGCCGTGGGTGCGGGCAGTAGCGGCAACAGCAATGGCAACAAAAAACCCAAGAACCCCTACGACCGGTTGATTTTGCACAATGAGCTCCGCAAGTGGGCCGACATTATGTTGATTGCGCCATTATCGGCCAACACCTTGGCCAAGATTAGCAATGGCATTGCCGACAATTTGCTCACCTCGATTGTCCGGGCGTGGTCGCCAACCACGTCGTCGGGCCAGGTGAAGAAGCCGGTGATTGTGGCTCCTGCCATGAATACGTTTATGTATACCCACCCCATCACAGGGAAGCAGCTTGGCGTGATTAGCTCGAGCGACTTTGGCATTGAGGTGTTGAAGCCGGTGGAGAAGGTGTTGGTGTGTGGAGATATTGGGATGGGGGGTATGAGGGAGTGGACTGACGTGGTTGATATTTTGAGGAGGAAGATTGTGGCGATCAAGGCGGAGAAGAAGCGGAGTGAGGAGGAGGTGGAAGAGGAGGAGGAGGAAGAGGGGGAGGATGGCGATGATGAGGGTGATGATGAGGGTGATGATGACGATGATGACGATGATGATGATGATGATGATGATGATGAGGATGAGGATGAGGATGAGGATGAAAACGACAACGACAATGATGACGAGGAAGATGAAGATGAAGAGGAGGACAACGATAAAAGTGGTGAAGGAGAGAAACAAGCAGGTGATGGCCAAGAACAAGAGGAGGCAGGCACCGAGATGATTTTTGAAATCACCGATCAGGAAGAAGCCGAAGATGGAGAACAAGACGCGTTTGAAAAGGAGCCCACTTTATCGCCCGCCACGTCGCACCGTCAGCAAGTAATCACCATCCCGCGAGAGACCCAAAACATCATCTAGAGCGAAGTAGTTTGGTATATACAAGAACCAAAAGAAAAAGAATAGCGCCGCATGTTTCTGCTGTCTCCTCTATACCTACGCCGCAAGTTACTACTGTCTTCTCTATACCTACGCCTCAAGGACCAATCCATACTTGTCGGCGATTTTATCGAGCAATTGTATATGCTCCTTGTTTTTACTCTTGACAAACTCATTGAGGTCCCCCCCCTGGGCGAGACACTCTTCCAACGCCGCCAAGTGACTAAATTGGGCATTGATGGTCAAGTTGTAGAGCAAACTATCAACCAAATCGTCCATCTTGTCAACCTCGGGCAATTGCAAATACAGCAACACGTCCTTTTTGGTCAACCCTACTTGGGCGTGCTCCTCGGGGTCCAGAGCAACAAACCCGGGCAAATTGTACAATTTCCCCGCCCACCCCAAAACCATCTCCTGGCGGATCCGCTTATTGTTCAGCTTCTTGACTAGACTCAGCTGACTCCTCCCCATAAACCGGTTGAGCCAGAATGAAATCATCATGTTGGACGCCATGGGGATAATCACCCCGGGGAAGATCTTGCCCTCAACGAGGGACTCAATGGTGTAGTTGCGGAGGACAATGGGGAGGGTGGATGTCTTGCCATTGGACCGCGTCCGTTGGATTTCCATAACGGTCACGTCGGAAAGGGGCGATATTTCAGAAACGATGCCGTTGGCGATGGTGTGCAAGTACCGTTTTGCGTCGAGTACCGAATCTTGGTAGAGAATTGGCGTGACTTTATCAAAGTACTTGGTATCGAGGTTGATTTTCTTCCAGTGGGTCACGTCCAAGGGGAATTTATTGCCCCTGGTCTTGCAGTAGGAAAAGTTTTTGGTGCCGAGATCGATGGAGAGGGTGGTTTGGTGTGAGGCATAGTGTTGTTTGTAAAATTGCAAGTGGTGTAGGAGATTGTTGATCTTGGCGTCTTTGGTGAGGCCGCCGCTTGAGCCGCACAACCGGGAGATATGATCTATGGTTTTGTTTGTGTACGGTTTGAGCAAGTTGAAGTAATATAGTCGTTGATTGTTGTTCATGATGATGATATTGTTGTTGTTGTTACTTTTGTTTTTGTTGTTGTTTTTTTCCTGTCTTTGTGTGATGGCTGAAAAAAGGTGGTTGAGGGTGTTGCAAAAGTTGATCCAGCGATGCAGACTCAGTGGGCCAGCCAAGCGGTGTGAGTTTGGTATTGCTTGAGGGGGGTGGGTACATTTCCGGATGCCTTACATGTTGGTAGAGCAACTACTTGAAAAAGAAGAAAAGCCCTCCCAGCCACCTTATGACAACTCTTTCTGAAACAAAGAATGGGGCTCGATGGTTACACTTGCTATTGTACTTGCCAGTTTACTCTTTGTCCATTATACTTGCTAGTTTACTCTTTATCTATTGTACAAAGTTGCTGTCTCAATATAATCTATGAAATTTGTGCAAAAAATTGGAGAAATTTGGTGAGGCGTTGACAGCAAGAGTCTGGTGATCATCCATGCCCCCCCATATGGCCGTCTAAATTGAAAAGAAACTCTTGGACCAAGTCTCCTCCCATCTGCCCCTGCCCCTCCCCCTGTTGATCATAGTGGTCATAGCTCCTAGCTATGACGTAAGATGGACTTGCTCCTCACGTGGCTCGCACATTCTTTTCCCAAACGGAAATAGATTGGCGAGACAATCTTTACCACAATGATGTAATTGTGAATTTCTGTTTCCCAAGAGAGAAGAGCAATCATCTTTGCAGTACCAGGAGGAAGACGATGACACCGTCGGGAAGGGAGAGGGAGGGGGTGAGCCGTGGTGGAAATAAACGGGAACGGGGTTGCAATCTTGGAGACAAAAGCGGTCAGGGGAAGGGGTGAGCACGGCTATGGGAAAAAAACACTGTGGCTTGATCCCCTTGGCTTTCTCCCCTTGGCTCCCCCCCCTGCTACACGCAATTACGCGCTAAATTTTTTTTTGGGAGATACACCTAGTTTTCCGTATCTCTAAGAAGGGGGGAGGGGATGAACACGAGGGATTACAGGACAGACACCCAGACCATCGTAGACGATGAAACCTGAAACATGAAACGTGAAACGTAGTGAGTGCCTTATTTCCTAGATGATTTCTATTTTTAGAAGCACAGAAAGAAAAAAAAAATGAAATTTTGACATCAGGACGAGAAAAAATATTATTAAGCTCAAGGCGGCAATGCATGAAAAATTGAATGGCATTTATATTGCGGCACGGATCCGAGAGTAATTCTGCAGCGCACGCGCATTCACCCCCCCCACCCCCTCCTGTTCTTTTTATTCCGTCTCTCTCTTTCGCCCGCCGACAACAGAAGTCCGCCCCAACTCTCCTTTTTTTTCCCCTATATGCAGAAAGCACGGAGCACACAACAACACGCAATAAGCGCACACCGCCATAGATCTGAGTGGTGGTGCTATCCCGGGCGGCAAAGTTTGACGCCCATTTTGGTGAAACATTTAACTGCATTAGGAAGCGTGACTTTTTTTTTATATACATATACTTTCTGACTCTTCTGTATGCTTTTTCGAAAGGGGGCAGTGCTGGGTGGGTGGGGGCGGCTGCTGCTGCACCAGCAACATGACCACAGGCCGA
>JAKTZW010000318.1:0-75561 GCA_030579015.1 Zhuliangozyma blackwelliae | reverse complement strand
TTTTTTTTTTTTTCCAATTACCTTTTGGTACTCGTCACACAAATTTCAACTTCTAGACTCCAGGTGGAATAAGCAATAGAAAAAATTTCACATCATTGTTTGCCAATCTCGTGCCTTGCCAACGGGTGGGCGTGTTGATTGATGGAGGGGGGAAGGGAGATGGGGAGCGGAAGGAGGGGGAGAAGTTAAGCTCCCCGTTCTTTTCTGGTTTCTGCCAAGGAACCCCGCCTGTGCCCACCCCTCAAGCTGAAGAAAAACGAGCAGTCATAGCAGTCGCTCAGTCATCATGGTCGCTCAGCAAATCGTTCAAAGACCCCTATTCACAACGGTAGAGGCAAGGCAAGGCCGGACTGCGTCGGGTGCGGCTGCGGCACGGGGGCTCCGCGGCCTGGCCTAGGGGTTTGCCCCTTTCTTTCATCCCTCCCTCCCCCCCTTGAGGGTTGCCCGTACGGCATTGTTGATTTTGTGCCATAATATTGTGTGTGCCATTTGAGTGATGTGAAATTGCGCGCCCGTGCACGCACTTTCAGCCCACATGTGTCTAGATAAGATAAGTTTTGTCCCCACGCGCTCAGCCGGGGCCAAAGAGTTACTCATTCAACGCCCACGCTCAACGCCCACGCTCAACGTCCACGCCAGATGAGCACACCACCCACGCCAAAAGTATAAATACCTGCCAGATTTTCCTCCATCTGCCCCTTGCATAAACCTCATCTCATCACACCTCAACCTTCGGCCCCTCCCAAAAAAAAGAAATGAAAAACGTTTTGCTTGCAATTGCCCTTTACATGGTGTCTGGCGCTCACGCCGCCCAAAACGTCTTTTCGAGCTCGTGTCCCGCCGACTCTCCCGTGTCGTGTTCAACCTCCGCCACCGCCTCTTGTTGCTTTGAGTCCCCCGGCGGTGTGCTTGTGCAAACGCAATTCTGGGACTACAACCCCGCCACCGGGCCCAGCAACTTGTTCACCTTGCACGGTCTCTGGCCCGACAACTGTGACGGCACCTATTCCCAGTTTTGCGACAGCACATTGACCATTGACGACAGTGGCAGCACGGTGCAGCTGATTATCGTGGGCGAGTTTGGCGACCAGGCCTTGTACGACAACTTGAGCCGCGTGTGGAAGGACATTAACGGCAATGACCAGTCGTTGTGGGCCCACGAGTGGAACAAGCACGGCACGTGTATCAACACCATCAACCCCTCGTGTTACTCGTCGTACCAGCAGAATGAGGATGTCTATGACTACTACAGTATTTTGTACTCGTTGTTTGAAACCTTGGACACCTACTCGTGGCTCGTCAATGCTGGCATCACCCCATCCACGACAAAGACATACACCCAGGCCCAGATCCAGCTGGCCTTGACGGCGCAGTTTGGCCAAAATGTCTACTTCAAGTGTGACTCAAACAATGCCATCAACGAAGTGTGGTACTTTCATCACATCAAGGGGTCCTTGTTGCAGCAAAACTTTGTCCCCATTGCGCCATTGTCGAGCACAAACTGTCCCTCCACGGGCATCAAGTTCCCACCAAAGGGCCTGTCCTCCCCCACCACCACAACCACCAAGACCACGGGAACTACCGCTACCACCAAGACCACGGGAACCACCAAGACCACCACCACAACGACTGGGTCTGCTCCATCGGGCGTGCCAGCTTCGGGATACATTGACCTCTCGGGCAAGAGCGGGTGTCTCATCTCCAACGGGAAATGGTACACCTCGGGCACCTGCGCCACCTACCACTTTACCGCGGCTCAGTATGGCGGTGTCACCATCACCAGCAGCAAGGGCGGGTGTGGCGTTGACGCATCGGGCAACTTTACGTGTTCGTCCGACATTGACGCCCTGACCAACCAGTTCCAGGTCCAGAATGGCAACATTGGCTATGGCGGCAACTACAACTGGTGTCTTGGTGCTGTGTCCGGAAGCGGATCTACGGCCCAGACATCGGTGATCTTGTCTGACGGAACCTGTAGCTCCTTCAACTTGGTCATCTCCTCCTCGTAAGGTGGTAGCTCCGTCATCCTGATCATCTCCTCGTAAGGTTGTAGCTCCTTCAACCTTGTGTCATCTCCTTCCCATAAGGTTCTTGTTTGTTTGTTTGTTTTTTAATCCGTTGAGGAATATATTAAAAGCTATATAAAAAAAAAGTTGAGCAAAAGTTTATAAAATCTACCATTCCGTCAAAAGTACAATACAATAGGAAAATAAAATGTGTGAATAACCCAATGAAGAAAAACAGTCTAGTAAAAGCTGTAGCCTTCCATATCTCTTGTCGTTGTTGTTGTGTCGTTGTAATTTTTTTTTTGTTTTTTTTTTTGTGTTTTCATTTTTTGGAAGTCATTAGCAGTTGATGCAAATGAAACTCGTGAAATATTCGTAAAGCAGAAAGGGCAGATTTAAACCACCAAATGTGACTAGTATCTGTAAATGTCAGCCTTGTATGGACCTTCTTGTGGGATGCCCAAGTATTCGGCCTGGGTGTCGGACAAGACAGTCAATCTGGCGTTCAAGTGGTCCAAGTGGCATCTGGCAACGGTCTCGTCCAAAACCTTGGGCAACAAGTGGACACCAACGTCAAACTTGCCGGTCTTGGCAAACTCGGGGTACTTGGTTCTAAACTCCTCATTGTTGGCGTTGAACAAAGCAATCTGGGCCAAGACCTGGTTGGAGAACGAACAGGACATGACAAAGGACGAGTGGCCAGTGGCGCAACCCAAGTTGACCAATCTACCGTCGGCCAACAAGATAACGTGGCGGCCGCTCTTCATCAAATATCTGTCGACTTGAGGCTTGATGTTGACGACAGACTCGGCGTTGGCCTTCAACCAAGCAACGTCAATTTCAATGTCAAAGTGGCCAATGTTGCACACAATGGCGTCTTCTGGCATGGCCTCAAAGTGCTTGCCGACAATAATGTCTCTGCAACCGGTGGTGGTGACAAAGATTTGACCAATGGAGGCAACTTCGTCCATGGGGGCAACCTGGTAGCCAGACACAGCAGCTTGCAAGGCATTGATAGGGTCAATCTCAGTGACAATGACTCTGGCACCCATGCCGTGCAAGGCCATGGCACAGCCCTTGCCAACGTCACCGAAACCAGCGACAACGGCAACCTTACCAGCAATCATAACGTCGGTGGCTCTCTTGATACCATCAACAAGGGATTCTCTGCACCCGTACAAGTTGTCAAACTTGGACTTGGTGACAGAGTCGTTGACGTTGATGGCGGGCACCTTCAACTTGCCGTCTCTCAACATCTTGTACAAGTGGTGGACACCAGTGGTGGTTTCCTCAGACAAACCAAAACAGTCAGTCAACATTTCGGGGTACTTGTCGTGGACCAAAGAGGTCAAGTCACCACCGTCGTCCAAGATCAAGTTCAACTTCTTGCCGTCCTTGAAAGCAAACAATTGCTGTTCAATACACCATTGGTACTCTTCTTCAGTCTCACCCTTCCAGGCAAAGACGGGCACACCGGCAGCGGCAATGGCGGCAGCAGCGTGGTCCTGGGTGGAGAAGATGTTACAAGACGACCAAGTGACCTCGGCACCAAGAGCAGTCAAGGTTTCAATCAAGACGGCGGTCTGGATGGTCATGTGCAAACAACCAGCAATACGTGCACCCTTCAATGGCTGAGAGGGGCCGTACTTCTTTCTAATGTACATCAAGCCGGGCATTTCGTTTTCGGACAATTCAATGTCCTTTCTGCCGAAAGCGGCCAAGGAGATGTCGGAGACTTTGTAGTTTGTAGCTGGAGCAGACATGGTTGATCTGGGTGTTTGGGTTGTGTAAGGTGGTGGGAGAAGAGTGAAAAATAGAACAAAAAAATTTTTCCCTTCTTCCACTTTGTAGGCGTGTCGACTGGAATCGAAAATAGTATTTTTAGGCTTGTCCCTTTCTCTCGCTCTCTCTCTCTCTCTTCGCTGAGCCCAACGTGGTTCGCATTATTTACACGCCCATGTGATAATTTTGTTGGGAGATGGGAAATGGGAGATACAAGAAGACACACACACGCATAGACACGAGTTAATAGCTTATTGGTACAGGTTCATTTCATACACATGGTAGTATATACAAAAAAGAAATATCAATCTCTACATTCCAAACTTTAACCAATCTAAATCTTTGTAGTCGGTGGTGCCATTGCCCGCATTAGATGAACTACCATTGCTGGTGTTGCTGTAACTGTTGTTGTTATTGGTGGTGTTGTTGTTGTTGAACCGTTCAATCACCACGCTTGACTTTCTGTCGTCCCCCGTGGGTACCACAAACTCGTCATTCTGCAAGCTCGTATAGTTGCGGAAAAAGTCGTCATTGTCGTCGTCGTCGATACCCACGCCGCCCGCCGACACTCCGTTGGATCCATGAGGTCCATCAAGCATGAGCATCTCGTCGTCAATGCCCTGGTGGTGCACCAACGGCGGCTTACTAGCACGGTACTCGTCCAACACCCGCTGTTGTCTCTGGGTGGGCGGAGCAAACTGCTGAAACTGCGAAAACAGGGGCGACGGCTGCGTCTGCGTCTGCGTCTGCGTCTGCGAAAAGTGCTGGAGTCGTTGGTTCGAGGGGAGCAAGTCCGCCGCATTCAACGGCGTGGCCGGCACGCTGAGCGGCGTGTCGTGGTTCTGCTTGTACAAATAAGACCCCACCGAGTTGTACGACCCAGGGGTGTCAATCACCTCGCCCTCCATAATCACATTGTTGGGGTTGATCAACGTCGACGCGCTATTGTGGCGCGATAAACTGGACGGCTGGGGATTGTCGAAAAAGGACAGAGACGTTGTTGTTATGGGCGGGAACCGCTGGTTCAATATGCTAATGTTGTTGGACGTTAACGAGCTGGGTGTGGTCCCTGCAATAATGCTCTTTCTCTGGGAAATGTTTGTGAGCGAAGTCCTCCGGTTGGCACTGGACGCCGTTAGCATAAACGAATTGTTTCTCTTTATCGAGTTTGATAGCGACGATGGGCCCGATAGTGATGTTGCGGATGGGACCCGGCTACGGTTGGTGAATGAGGTTGGAGTCCCTGCTCCTTGCTCGTCCAAATTGAGCTCCGACTTTTTCCTCTTGAACGGCTGGTTATTGTTTGTGGTGTAGGAAGACGATGGCGAAAATGTTTGTTGTGCATGGTAGTTGGGTATAGGGATAGACTTGCTGTTGTTGGCAGCGGTAGGGGTAGTGGTTGTGGTGGTGGTAGTGCTGTTGCTGTTGCTGTTGCTGGTGGTACTGCCGGTGGGGCTATCGATATTGCCGCTAGCTAGATTTGTCCCACTTGTTGGTTTGGGCAATATAAGCACATTCTTGAACCGTTGAGACGACTGTGATAAGTTTGGAAACGATGACGATGCAGCCGGCGATGAAGCAGCGGAAATGGAGCTTGGCTTGGCCTTTATGTATTGGTCAGTCTTGAGCGAAGTGTTGATGAATTGGTTGGTAGGCAACGATGACGGCTTGGACGCACCAGACTTTCTCGAGTTTCTCTTTTTGATGACATCCTTCTTTAACGACAACGGACGCGTGGTGCCGTGGAGTTTGAGAAACAACCCGCAAGCGTTACAGAGGGTGTTTCCATCGGCATCTTTTCTCCAAAGCGGCGTCTTGAGCGTTTTGCAGTTGAAGCATTCAGTAAGTTTCTGCGCTGGCTGCAGCAAGAGATGCGGCACAGGCGCAGGTGCAGGGGCAGGGGGTGGTGCCTCCTTCAACTGCGATAGCGACGACGTCAAGTTTGATTTGGGTTGTGGCTGCGGGTGTTCTGCCGAGGTGGACGAAGTATCGGAATTGTGCCTCGACAGCAGGTTGGGTGACGAAAACTGCGAGTTGGGGGTATTGACCTTGTACTCCCTAACCCCGCTGTTGATGCTGTTGTATGTGGTGGTTGTAGTGGGCATGCTGGGCTGGACCTGTTTGAGCGGGCCTGCAAAGTGGTGGTTGTTACTGCTATTGTTGTTGATGTTGTTGCTACTGCTATTGTTGTTGCTACTGCTATTGTTGTTGTTGTTGTTGTTTTTCAAATCGTCCATAGACAACGGCGAGAGCAAGTCGAGAACTTTATCGTGGTGTGGCTGCTGCAAGACGTTTGGGGATACAGTCATGGCATCAAAGGGGTCCTGGCTAAATGTCATATGTTGCATTTGACTATTTGAGTTTGTTTTTCGAAGGTGTCTGTTTTCAACCCTTGGTTGTAGTTTCAATAGCTTCTTGGCGGTATAAAATAGGTCAACTATGGATGGTGTAGCATCAAACTCCAAGTTGGGAGGCTCAGTGTTTGGCATGTCTTGGGGAGTAAATGCTATCCCTTCCGTTCTCCGTTTGTTTGTTGTATTTTTTTTTTACGTATGTTCAGGTGGGAGGGGTATATGCTGAGTGCTACTTTGGTAGTTGCTGTTTGCTATTGCTGCTGATGTTGGTTGTTGCTTGTTGTTGATATGGTAGTTTCTTGGTGATTAACGTGTTCTATGGGTAAACTCTTTGCTTATCTGCTTGAATAGGTCACTACCAAAAGAGACTTGCGTGTTGATCAATTGTATATGACTCTGCTCAGGATGGAAAAAGATTTTGTTGAAATGTCTTTTTTTTTTTTTTTTTTTTTTTTTTTTTTTTTTTTTTTTTTTTTTTTTTTTTTTTTTTTTTTTTTTTTTTTTTTTTCTTCTTCTTCCCTTTTTTAATGTCCCAATTGTTAATATTACAAGAGTAAAGTTATATTACCAGTGGGGAGACTGGTCAGGTGGTAACGCAATTAATTTTAGCAACAAGAAAATGAGTGGTAATAGTAGAAAGGCAAGAAAACTAACGTCACCTTCCCCCCCTCCTCACAACGACTCTCCCTCTAACCCTATCACCCCCCCTTGTTTCTAACTAATAAACTGAACAAACATGAAAAAAAAAATTGTAAAAAAAAAAAAAAAAATTTGGCCGCTCCACCCTTTCCGGGTAACCCCTCACAGGCTAATTTATTGTCTGATTACGTAATACGTTAATTCGAAAACAAATGAAACATTTGTACTGCGTTCAAAGAGAGACGTGAGGGGGGGGACGAGTGGAGTGGAGAAGTTGGAGCCGTCCCGGATTCTAAGCTTGTTCCTTGCCGCATACCTCGGCGCATGTAATTCTTCTTTCCCTTCCCTTCATTCCTCCCCTCCCTCCTTGTTCTACCAAACTTCTTGGCACCGTATCCACCCTTTTAATATGTTTAGCCAAGAGTGTGTGTGTGTGATATCACGTGACGTTAGGCATAGCGGAGGTAGGTTCAGCCCTTTATATCCATGTTAACATTTATCACCACTTAGGGGTTAAGAGCGTTCTTCCTTATAAACCACCCACAGTTTCATGAAGAGAGTATTAGGGTTATGGAGGAAATTCACCATATTTTCAGCTTTAAGCTTTCATCCCTCTCCTGGCCCCAATTTTGGATGAAACAGGTGCAAATATACCAACAAATGTAAACTTGATAATATTAACTTCCCCCCTCCCCTCCCCTCCCCTCCACAACCACCGCCTTGTACCATTACACATGTAAGCTGTATAACATACTCTGTTTTCCCCATATTGGTCTCCCTTACTTGCCTTGATTCCTGGTAGCACCAGTAGCCGCCACTTTGTTTTGTTGTTCCGCTCTTTTTCTTTTAAAAACACACACGACCTATTTTCATTACCACCACCACCATCACTACTACCACCACCACCACTACCACCACCACTACTATGATCCATCGCACGCTACGCTATGCTAGCACATCGGCGCGGTCCCGACCCCCGCTATCAACACTACTTCCGTCTAAGCGTATCATCAACCGGATCCTATTTGACAATGACTCGCGTCTAGCGTACGGCAAGATCATCCCCGTCTTTGAGGCCATCTACCGCCATCTCGACGCGCCGTCGCAGATCCAACTCCCCAAATATACCCTCCCCAACGACTTGATGGTCTGCAAAAGCATTCTTGCCAGTATCCGCTCCACCACCGGGTCCATAAACAAAAACTTGCTCGATCTTGAAAATGAAGTGGTGGAACAAGCGGCCGAGTTGGGCCAGCTAGACGCAATCACCCTTCTTGCCTTTGAAACCATCAAGGAGGGCAAATCAAAAGCCGGTGAGGAGGATTACAACCACGCCAACAAGTTGGTCCAGGAACTTACTGAGTTGCAGCACCCATTGGTGTTTAAAATGGCGGGAGATTTGGCCTACCTGCGTGGGTACGCCGACCAGGCGCAGCAGTACTGGCAAGACTTTATCAAGTTGGAGCCCGACACCGTGGCGGCTAGCCATGTGTACACCAACTTGGGCATCCATCACTACCACTTGCCCCAACCAAATTTCCCCACGGCCAAATTGTATTTCCAACAGGCGGTGCAGTTTGGCGAGGTGGACAATACCATCATCAAGGCGCACTACTACTTGGGCCAGTTGTACTCGGAAGTCGACCCCCGCGTGTCACGGTACCACTGGCAGATTGCCGCCAGCAAGGCACTTGCCGACGCGTTCCCCAGCTTGGGGTTTCTCGAGATGAATGTGTTTAACAATTTCGGCGTCGCCATTGAGTGGTTCAAGCTCGGGGTGGAGGCAAACAACGACACCACCTGTCTCGTGGGCCAGTTTGACTGCTACTTGCGCATGGGCGACAGGAGAGGTGCCAAGGTGGCATTGCGGTCGTTGGAGGGGTTAAAGAAAAAGATGATTGAGGCAAAGAGGAAAGGAAACGTTCCTGACAGCCTCAAGTCGTCGATGCTACTCAATGAGCAGATTTTAAACACATTCTTTACCACTAGACGCAAGGATGTGGAAGAAATCATCAACGAACAAGTGTTTTGAGAATTTTTTTACATGTATATAGATTGCCAGTTCTCATACACTAGACGTAAAACTGATTTGCGACTTTTCTCTCAATGTCATGGGCTGGGTATTGGATCGGAGCAACTCCCTCAGCGACAGCGAGGTAAACATTTTATCCACCACCTCCCCCTCTTCTGGTTCCCCCTCCCTCTCATTAAACCAATAATGGGCCAATGTATCCTCAACATTGAACCTCGCTAGCGGATCCACCACGAGCAAGTTGCTAATCAAATCGAGCGCCACATCGCTAATTTCGTCCCAGTATGGAGAGTAGAATGCATACTTTCCCGTCAAAATCTGTTCCTTCATGTTTGGCGGCGCAAGCTCGTCGCTAAAGGGAGGAAACCCACAAAGACACACGTACAACAATACCCCGCTCGACCATAGGTCGACTTTGGTGGAGTAGTTGCGCTCGTCGTTGCTGCCACTGAGTATCTCGGGCGCCACATACGCTGGCGTGCCACACAATGTGTTTGTGAACTTCAACTCGCCAATAAACTTGGCGAGACCGAAATCGGCAATCTTTACGCGCACGTCGTACTCATTGTCGTCCCACGGGCCCGTGGGGGGTTGGTCCCGCGACGTTTTGGGCGTAATGTCGAGCAATATGTTCTCGGGCTTGATGTCGCGGTGGATGATATCGTGCTCGTGCAAGTACTGCAACCCAGACAAGATCTGCCGGAAAAACGCCTTGGTCTCATCCACCCGTAGCTTCTCCTTGGTCACTATCCGCTGGAAAAGCTCACCGCTATTCATCTTTTCCAACACCAAATAAGTGTTCAGCGAGTACAGGCTGACGGGCTCGACGTAATGGCCCACGAATTTGACAATGTTTGGGTGGTTGATGGAGAGGAGCAACTTCATCTCCTGCTGGAGTTTCTGGGCCTCGCTGCTGGCACCAGACCCGTCGCTCCCTGTCTTTATCGGGTGAAAGATCTTTACGGCAACAACGCCCCCATCAAGTTTGCTCTTGGCTTCCTTCACCACCGCATAGTGGCCCGACCCGAGCTGGGGGCCGAGAATGTAGTCGTCAAAAAACGACCTCTTGGGCTTGTCGAGCGTATACCGGAATATATACGTCCCGCCAGTTTGGGCAAACTTGATCTGGTCGCCCGATTTGAGAACCGCGCTCGAGCCCCTGCCCAAAACGTCGCCATTCACAAACACCCCATTGGAGGATGTGTCTTCGATGCTGAGGTAGTCCCGCGGGCTCTTTTGTATAAGGGTCAATTGACAATGCTTGGACGACACGTCTAGCCCCTGGATTCTAATGTCACACGAGCTGCTGCGGCCAATGGTTATTAGTGCCTTCAGGGGAATGTCGAGGTTGGGGAGATGGTCGCTGGCGGCGTAGAGCTTGCCAATGTATGTAACAAGGGTCTGTTTCTTGTTGGCTTCAAGGGCCTCAAGAAGTTTCTGGGAGAGAGAGCATTGTTAGTATTGTATGGGGAGGAATAGAAAAAAGTACCAAACATACCCTCTTTCGCACCAATGACATGTGGAGGGAATGCAACTGGTGTGGTGTGAGTGGTGTGTGTTGTGGTGGGCAAGAGAAATGGGTTGATATATGAGGAGCTCCAATGTTTTGATTTCCCGTTTTTTTTTTTTTTCTTTTCTTTCCGCAATAGGTGCCCCAGATCAGGCGAGCGGAAAATAAATAAATAACGGGTCCTATGCGACAGAAAACGCGTCCTATTACGTAAGAGGGCAACTACTCCCATCTACACAAGCCTAACCAACAAGTTGTTCAAGTCACGGTCGCCCAAATGGTCCAACTTGTGCAGGTACTCTGCTCGCAACTCCGACATGTTTGCCAGGAAATGCTTGAACCGCTCCACCTTCTCGGCCGTTAATGAGTCCATCAAATCAATGGCCTGGCACATCTTGACGTAGCTGCGGTTGTCGTCGTTGGTCAAATCGCCGTCTGAGTTGAGAAACAACACCACATGCAACGCCCGCACCACGTACCCAAAGTCAACTTTCAACTGGTCAATCCCGCCGCGGCTAAACCGGTTGTTGGTAATGATGTACTCAAACAAGATGCTGCAAATACTGGTGACCACCTTGTCGGTAATAAAGAGGTAGTCGAGGGGCGACACGCCCCGCTGCACAATGGAGAGGTACACCAGGAGGTTGTTTACCAAGGAAGAAAGCTTGGACGACGGCTCAAGGTCCTGGCTCTTTGCCAACTCCCACTGGCTCGAGTTGACATATTCCTTGAGAGACTGCTTCACCTCGTACCGGAAAAAGTCGTCGTAGTTTTTGTGCACCTTGTCGAGCAACTCCTCATACTGCTTGATTGCCGCATCAAAGATGCTCGTGTCCTCTTGTTGTTCAACAAGGGCGGTATATGCCAGCCAGAGCTGCACAAAGACCAACTCGTCACTCCATGTTTCAAGGGCATTGGCGATAAACTTGGCCGAGCAAAAGATTGCCGTTAAAAGCTCCAACCCCTTTTCGGGACCGCCGCCGTCTTTAATCTTTTCTTCTGGCATGCCCCCAGGGATAATGTGCATCACCCTTTTGATGCTGTACTTGTCCAAATACAGTTTGTGCTGCTTGTACAATGCGTCGCGGTATTGGTCCACCAAACCCAACTGGATTTTGGACACGTACTTGAGCTGGTACTTGACAATACTCAACGTTTGGAAATGGCTGTTGAGGTTCTCAATAAGCTTCACGAGCCCGTACGCGGAATACGTCGGTCTCAACACATGCGTCTGCACCACATCCCCTTGGAAATCGAAATCAATCTTGAATGCATCGTGGGCGTGGATGATTTCTGTTTCGTACCGCTTGTTGGCGAGCTTGCCCTCGTATCCAAGCCACGTCTCAACTGCCTGGTTGGTGTCGTCGAGGATAATGTCGCTGGTGACGCCTAGCCATTTCTGCACCGGCGCGTCGTCCAAGGTGACAATGTAGGGGTTGTACTTGTACTTGGTCTTTATCCTCTGGTCAAAAGCGGCAATTTCAAATATCAAGTGCGACAACAACCGGCCATTCTTTTCCTGCGCCAGGGGCGTTTCCGACTTGTTCCCGACAATGACAGCAATCATGGACGTGGTTTTTTCGCGGATGGGCGGCAACAAGGCGGTGATGATCTCGTAGGTGGCTATCCTGTTGACAAACACTCCCTCAGCAATGATGGTCAACAAGGGTAAGTTGTCGTCGAGAAACTTTTCCACAAACTGAAATGCCCATTCCGGCTTGGAGAGCTTATTGGTCTCCTTGTTTGGGGTGTTGAAGTGGTAGTGGAACCGCGTGATTATTGGTTCTAGAAGGATATCCAACGCCCACCAAGTGCGGGGATACGCCGGCGTGTCCTGGATCGCTTGAAGGGCAACGAGCTGGGCAAAAAGCTTGTGGATATTGGTCAAGGCTTCGTTGGATATGGAGTCGGAACTGAGCCATTTGGCGTCGTGCAAAGTCTTTTTGAGCTCGGGCTCGAGCACGCGCCGCTTGGCCTGGATCTCGCTCTCGACCTTGGCCGCAAGCAGGGTGTCGTGGTGCTTCAACAAACGAACTTCTTTGGCCAAAGCACTCAATTCTTCCAAACTCGTGTACACACTCAATCTCCGCTCAATCTCCCGAGCTTGGTGCAATTGGGCTATAGTCTCAATTGTTTCAATCTTGGACTCAATCTGCGCCTTCAACTCCACAAACACAGGGATGGCGTCAAACTCTTGGATCAATGCATCAACATTGTCGAGCGAGTCCCTGTAATTGTCACTCCCAGCAATTATCGACACCACCGAGAGGATCTTTTCGACGGAGGTGTTTAGTTGTTCTTTGTCCACCGGAGGGGACACTGCCTTGGGCGTGGCAGCCACTTTTGCCGCAGCCGCTTCCTTGACATTGTTGCCAAGCTGCTCAAGCTGGGCCAACTTGTCCTCAATGCTTGCTAGATCCTCGATCGAGGTCAAGTTTGTGTTGATATAGTCAACATCCATTTGGTTGCTAGCCTGTTGAGTTTGACACGTCTTTTGCATCGAACATTGAAGAAGGAAAAGGCAAAAAAAAAAAAAATTTTAACAATTGTGAGGAGAGAAGCGAAAAAAAAAAGAGACGAAAAAGAGAGAGAGAGAGAAAGAAAGAAAGAAAGAGAGGATCAAAGAGCATTCACACAACAAAGAGCATCTCCAATCATGCAGGCGCCAGTTGTTTATATGAACACGTCTACCCAGAGACAGACGGGTCGGCAGGCCCAGGTCGCCAACATCACTGCCGCCAAGGCCGTGGCCGATATCATCAGAACGTGTTTGGGCCCCAAGGCCATGTTGAAGATGTTGTTGGATCCCATGGGAGGAATCGTGTTGACCAACGACGGACACGCCATCTTGCGTGAGATTGACGTGTCTCACCCCGCAGCAAAGTCGATGATTGAATTGAGCAGAACCCAGGACGAAGAGGTTGGCGACGGCACCACCACCGTGATTATCCTTGCCGGCGAGATCTTGGCCCAGACATTCCCCTACATTGAAAAGAACATCCACCCCGTCATCATTATCCAGGCGTTGAAGCAAGCGTTGAAGGACGCGTTGGATGTCATACACGAGGTCTCGACCCCCGTTGATATTGACAACGACAAGGCCATGTTGAGCTTGATCAAGGCATCGATTGGGACGAAATACGTCAACAAATGGTCGCAAAAAATGTGCGAATTGTCCTTGAAAGCAGTGAGAACCGTTATGGTCACCAAGGGCGACTACAAGGAGATTGATGTCAAGAGGTATGTCAGAATCGAAAAGATTCCTGGTGGCGAAGTGTCAGACTCGGAGGTGTTGGACGGCATTTTGCTCAACAAAGACGTGGTGCACCCAAAGATGAAGAGACACATTGAGAACCCAAGAATCATATTGCTCGATTGTCCGTTGGAGTACAAAAAGGGCGAGTCGCAAACCAACATTGAAATCACCAAGGAGGAGGACTGGAACAGAATATTGCAAATCGAGGAGGAGCAGGTCAAGTTGGTGTGTGACCAGATATTGGAGTTCAAGCCCGACTTGGTGATTACCGAAAAGGGCGTGTCCGACTTGGCCCAGCACTACTTGTTGAAGGGCGGCGTGTCGGTGTTGAGACGGGTCAAGAAGTCCGACAACAACAGAGTTGCGCGTGCCACCGGCGCCACCATTGTCAACCGAGTAGAGGACTTGAAGGAATCAGACGTGGGGGTAAAGTGTGGCGAGTTCAAGGTGGAGCTTATCGGCGACGAATACTTCACGTACTTGGTCAAGTGTCGTGACCCGCAAGCATGCACGGTTTTGTTAAGAGGGCCATCCAAGGATATCTTGAACGAGATTGAGAGAAACTTGCACGACGCCATGGCCGTCACGCGTAACGTCATGTTTGAGCCATCGTTGTCCCCCGGCGGCGGGGCTACCGAAATGGCGTGCAGCGTGAGACTATCCGAGAAGGCCAAGTCGATTGAGGGCGTGGCGCAGTACCCATACCAAGCGGTGGCCGATGCGTTTGAAGTTATTCCTAGGACGTTGATACAAAACTGCGGCGGCAACCCAATCAAGGTGTTGTCGCAATTGAGAGCCAAGCAAGCCCAGGGCAACTATACTTTTGGCATTGACGGCGAGAACGGCAAGGTTGTTGACATGAAGGAGTACGGGATCTGGGAGCCAGAGGTGGTGAAGCAGCAGTCGATAAAGACGGCAATTGAAAGTGCCTGTTTGTTACTCAGAGTGGATGACATTGTCAGTGGTGTACGTCAATCGCAATAAATAAAGAGGGTAGCAAAATAGAGAGGGTAGCAAAAGAGAGAGGGTAACAAAATAAAACATCAACATGGAAATAAACAGGAGTATTCTAGTCAACCTTTGGCTTTGTACCCTTGAACCTCTCGCATATCCTTCTGGTGATAAATGTAAACAACGCCGACACAATGGCAAACGGCGGGAACCAATCGAGCAATGTGTAGATCCGTTTCGGCTTAATCTCCTGGACCAACGAAGCGAGAGACGCATGCAAGGCGTCGAGGGTGCCGCTGTTGTCCAAAACAATGTCGGACCTATAGTTTCTCTCCTCATTTGACATCTGGCTCCCGATCCTCTTTGCGGCATCGTCGTGACTCAACTCGGGGTTCCTTGCAAGCAATCTGGAGACTTGGAGCTCAGGTTCACAAGAAACAGTCACCACCAACCCGCACACCAAGTGCAAGCCACTCTCATAAAGCAAGGGCACGTCCAAAACCACCACGCTCTTGCCGCTGATGTAGGCGTGCAAGATCTGCTTTGCCATCTCCCACTTGACGGCAGGGTGCACGATCGAGTTCAAGACTGCAAGTTTCTTTTTGTTCCCAAACACCGCCTGTCCCAAAGCGGCCCTATTCAACGACCGGTCGTCGTTGGTGAGATTCGCCACGTCCGAGAAGGAGGCGAGGATCTTGTTGTAAGCTGGTCTGTCGGGGTACACCACCTCACGCGCAACCAAATCAGCATCAATAACCGTCAAGTGGTACTTCTCCTTGAGTTCTTTCAGCACGGTCGACTTTCCACAGGCAATGCCGCCTGTCAAACCAACAATCAACATTGGGGCAAAACAGGTGTGTGTGTTGGGGGCGGCGGGGGGGCAGCTGACAACAAAAAGTGTGTAGGTGAAAACTAATAATAATAAAAAAAAAAAAAAAAAAAAAAAAAAAAAAAAAAAAAAAAAAAAAAAAAAAAAAAAAAAAAAAAAAAAAAAAAGAAAATTTACAAAATATACCTTCTACAACCAACGATGCCTCCTTTGAAGATCCACTTCCTTGGAGCCGGAGCAATTGGCTCACTAGTGGCGCACGATTTAAAGAAATGGCATCCTGAACTAGTAGCTGTGCTACTCAAAAGACCGTCGCAGGAAGAAGAGTCGACCACCGTTCAAGACATTAACCTCTCGCGAATGAGGACCGGATCCACCATCGAGTCGTCCACGGCCACAGTCGCCGTGGGAACTCACCGATCCGAGTCACATATTGAAAATATGATCATCACCACCAAAGCCCACCAAACTGTGCTGGCAATCAAGCCATACATTGATAAACTCACGCCCGAGTCGAATGTGATGGTTCTCCAAAACGGGATGGGTATACCCTCTACCCTTATAGACCAGTACTGGGGCAGCACCAACAGGAGGCCCAACATATACGAAGCAATCACTACCCATGGGGTATATGTCAGCGACGGCGTGAAACATGTGGGCCACGGAAGCATTACAGTTTCCAAGTACCAAGAAAGTCCAGACCAGATCCCCCCGTTTATCCAAGCAATGTTGGAAGTGCCAAGCCTCAATGCGTCATTTGTCGGGTACGAGCGGTTTGTGCTTGTGCAGATGGAAAAGTTGGTGGTCAATTGCTGTATAAACCCGCTCTCGGCAATCTTTGACGTGACCAACGGCAACTTGCTCCACTCCAACGAGGTGGTGCACATGTGGAAGCGCGTGATCCTGGAGGCTATCGAGGTGCTATTCAAGGAGTATCCGATATTGGCCAATATCCCCGACGCGTCCGCGTACTTGTCGCCCGACCGATTGCTAAACTCGGTGATTGACGTGTGCCGGGCTACTGCCGACAATAGCTCGTCAATGAGGCAAGACGTGCGCAACTTGCGAAAGACGGAGATCATGTCCATGAATGGGTATATAAACTATTTGGGGAGAAAGTACGCGGTGGCGAAACCAACAAACTATATGCTTACCAACTTGATCCTCGCCAAAACCGACATTGAGCGTGGGATCGAGAGAGCCGCAGTGGGGTCCATGTTGGAAATGTAAATAAAGTCTAGTGAGGAGACACGATTTCGAGTTGCGCCTGGGCAATCTGGAGCTGATCGTGGTACAATGAGCCAATAACCTTTTTCCTCCTTTGCGCCACTAAATCCTCATCGGTGTTAAACTCAAGGTGGGTGTACTTTTCGGCATTGTGGATAACCTTTTTGAGGATGGCTGCAAGCACGGCAGCAGAGTGTGGTTTGTACACGGCGCCATCCGTGTGCCCATTTACAAATGCCAAAAGCCGTCTCGACTCCTGCGGGGTTTCCTCCTGCAACGTGGCAAGGGCAACTTCGGTCCTGAAACTCAACTCATGCTTTGTCATTGTATAGGTCCCATAGTAGTCATGCTCCTCAAGAAACTGAACCTGTCGTGGCTTGAGCAAGCGCACGATATACTCGCTCACATCCAAATCGTTCCACTTGTTTTCACGCATGGTGAACCCGTACTCGGTGAGCAAAAAGTCGTTCGAGTGCGGACCATAAGAAAGGTATACCTGGTCTTCCGCATCATACTTGCAAGTGGTTGATACCTGGAATCCGCGGCCGTCTATTTTCAATGTGCAGTGGTTTTCGTCGGAGTGGTTGATGAAATCGACATACGGCGCCATGGTAAAGTTGTCGCTGGCGTTTTTGCTCGTGGAAAGAGACATGTACAAACAACGCGAGTTTATGCATATCCACGAATGCATCACCAAGTCTCGGGGGACATACTTGTCGGCGTCATCAGTTTTTGTCTGTAGCAAACTGTAGATCTTTTCGTAGTCACCCTCAAACCGCTTCTTTACCCGCTCGCTGGCTTCCAAGGTTGATTTCGGGAGGGCATCGTAGTCATCCCACGTAAGGGGCATCAATTCAAAGTCTGACATAAACGGAAGCAGGTCGATAAATGGTTTCCAGTAAGATTTGGGTCTTTTCCTCTCGAGGGTCAAGTAGAGCGACAACAATTGGAAGGACGACAAGCCAAACACCTCGTCGTGGGTCAACTTTTCGTAAATGCTAGTGAATTCGTCGTGCTCAACGTAGGGCGGCACGTCGGCATGGAGGTTGTCAATGTTCATTCTGTTGTACTTTGCAATGTGCCCGCATGCGGTGACATAGTTGAGGAGGTATGCGTGAGGGATGTTGATGATTAGCTCCGACTGGCGTAGTGGATCTGTGGCGTAGATACCTCTTCCTGACCCTCTAGAGTCCTTGACACATATCTTGGGCGATATAAATGCCTTTGTCTTATTATCCTGGAGCCAATGGACCAATCGGTCCAACTTTTCCTCAAAGCCAGTCATGTTGGTATGAACATTGCCTATTTTTTTATTCTTTTTTTTATTTTTTATTTTTGGTGTTGTTCCCCCCCACCAACCAACTAGACCAGAGCAGAGCAGAGCACTCCACATTAGATTGTCATTTACATTACCCAACACGCCTAAAACATATTCAATGTCATTGTACCTTCAATCGACTTGGTATCCACGGCGTGCCTAAACTCCTCGAAATTGAGCTTGCCGTCGCCGTCCTTGTCGGCCTCCATCATCGTCTTGTCCACAATCTGCTGCAATTCCAGGTCCTGCAAGTTCTTTCCCACCATCATCTTCATCACAATAAACAACTCTCCGTTGCCTATATACCCATCCCGGTCAATGTCGTAGATGTTGAATGCAAATTTCAACTTGTCATGCACCGTGCTCTTGCCGCTGAATGCCGATAACCCCGTGATAAACTCTTGAAAGTCTATACTGCCGTCCCCATCCTTATCAAACACGTCCATCAACCTCGTGGCCAACGGGTTGCTGGATATCCCCGGAATGGCTAGAAACTCTTGCTTGTCAATCTCGCCGCTGCCGTCTTTGTCGAGCTTCATAAACCGCTTGCGCAAGCGGTCAATCTCCTCAATGCTAAAGTTGGTGTCCTCCATAAAACCATCAAGTATAGATGATGACGCGCCCATGGTGATGTGTTTTGGATGCTGGATGGGGTTTGTCGTGCCGTAGTTGATATGGCACCTTTTTTTTTTTGAGGGGAGGGACAGGGAAAGTTTGTTTTTCTGGGTCCTGTCAAGGTGAAGACGGTCACGTGTTGAGGGTGACCATTCCACTATGAGAAAGAACCAATTAGGAGATGCCATTGACCGGTATAGTCCTGAAATGATCGAGGGAGTGCCAGTGTATACAATGTTCAAGTAGTGGTATTGTGTGTGTCATTCTCTTGGTTGCAAACATGGTGGCGATGGCGTTGTTTTATCTTTGCTAAAGAATTGTCTTGGAAAGAGAACGAAGAAAAAGAAAGAGAGAGAACAACAACAACAACAACAACGAAAACGTCGCGATGAACATAAATCTAGATACCGCAAAGGGGACGCTCTGTAAAAATATATTAATCTACGGATACTGCAAGTTTGAGAATAAAGGGTGTGCTTTCAGCCACAATCGACAGCTCAAGGAACAGCAACCGGCACAGCAGCAGCAGCAACAACAACAACAACAACAACAACAACAGGCGGGGGCAGCGGGCGTGGTGACAGCACCGTCATCAGCGGCATCCGCAATGCTGGCAACGCTGACCACATCGGCAGGATCAGCAGTAACCACTTCTGCAGTCTCAAGTGATTCCAAAAAGAAATTCAATGCCAGTACCCCATCGTTCCAGCCCACGGTGAACAATATCACCAGCAAGTTTGCCAGTCTTTCACCCAAGGCAAAGAACGCGGCGGTGTTTAAACCGGAGGAGTCTGCAGGGCCGTATACAAAAAAGTTTAACGTGAGCACGCCGTCATTCACGCCCAGCTACGAGCTACCACTCCAACAGTCTGCCACTGCCCCCGTTGCCAACGCCGCCGCGTCAATTGGCTCCAGCGGCACGCCAAACCCATACTTGCAACAGCAGGGTCCACCTCTGGTGCCACATCCACACCAGCACCACCACCAGCACCAGCCACAACACCACCAGCATCACCAACCACAACACCTGCACCACCAGCACCAGGACTATTTCGGGGGAAGCGGTCCGTCGTACCCGTTGCAATACCACTTGTATGCCCCTGCACCGCCACCCAGATTAACCATTCCGTTGGAGCCATACGAAGCCAATGCCAACTCGATGTTTATACCGAACGATTTGCGCGAGACATTGCACAAGAGAAACGAGGCCACGTTGCAAACCATTGCCCATTCCAACTTGCCCGACCATGTGAATTGCTACCACTCGCTAGTGCCCATCGACAAGACCTACGAACAGCTGGCGGTGTGGGGAGACAAGCACTGCGTGGTGTACAAGGTGTTTTCCAACATTGACGGCAATCCGTATGTCATGAGGAGGATCGAGCCGTGCGACGAGATTGTTGACGAGAAGCCGTTCCGGACAATCAAGCGGTGGAGGAGTATTGTCAATGCCAACGTCGTCAAGTTGCAGGATGCATTCACAACCTTGAGTTTTGCGAGTGCTAGTGGTAGCTCGGCGACGGGGGCGGCGTTGTGCGTGGTGTATGACTACTACCCCAATAGCGTTACATTGTTGGAGCATCACAAGACTGGACCAGTTAGAGTCGAGCCCATCACCGAAGACTTGCTCTGGAGCTACTTGGTCCAGTTGGTTAATGCCGTGACCAGCATCCACGACAAGGGGTTGGTGGCCGGGTCCGCCATTGACGCCAAAAAGATTATTGTCACCAACAAGAATAGAATACGGTTATCGGCAGGCGGGATCGACGATATTTTGAGTGACGAGCACAAGAAACCAAGCCAGGACGTGATCGGCATTGGCCGGGTATTGACCGAGTTGAGCAAGTTGTTGTTGCCGTTACACCAGCGGACGGGCAACCATGTTTACACTCTGTTGCAGGCGTCAACTGGGTTGAGCAGCAGGTTTATCCAGACGTTGAGAGAGTTGAATGACGCCGATGACGCATTCGACCTTGGCGCGTTTAGCGCCAAGTTGTCGTCCCAGATGTTGAGCATGGTGAATAGCCTTCAAGACTCGACTGACTTTATGGAGGCGCAGCTCACGAGCGAGTTGGAGAACGCCAGGTTGTTCCGGTTGCTCACAAAGTTGAACTATATTGAAAACAATAAGGTGCTTGGCTTGTTCAAGGACTATGTTTTCAAGTGCTACGACGAGAGCGGCAAGAGCGTGATTGATCTAAGTCACGTTTTGACTCATCTAAACAAACTAGATTGTGGCGTTGACGAAAAGTTGTTGCTTGTGTCACGAGACCAGAGCGAGTGCATCATTGTCAGCTACAAGGAGGTGAAGGAGATTGTCGACTCTCAATTCAGGGCGATGCGCGACTGAGTGTGTGAGGGAGTGTAATGTTTGAGCAGTTGTGTAATGTTTGAGTAGTTGTGTATACAATAATAGAAGTGTGTCATTTAGAAAGTTTGGTTGCTGGTGGCAAACGGCGATTTGCAACGGTCATGCCGCTTCAAACTGCCGCTACCCCGGGGAGTTGGCTCCGTTATCGCTGTTGTGTGTGTTGCTTGGCCAGAGTGTGAGTAATGTTGTCTATTCACGTGACTCTGTGACGATTGACTCATAAAAAGAAATTCACAGATATGACTAAGAAATGAATGTCGAGTATATGCAGGACGATAAACCCACCACCCGCCGAGGCCCATTTGGTTTAAATAGTGACAGCAACATCCACAGTTTTCTTCCCGGCTAACCAGCAGTAACTGTAACCGTAACAGCAACAGTAACAGCAACAACAACAACAGCAACACACACACAGCGACCACCTTTGACACTGACACCGATATCAACAACTATATATCGGCAGGTTTTTTTCTTTATTTGACGACCCACATTTCTCACGACCTTTATCTTTTACACACACACGGCTCCGGGGCTTTTTTTTTTCTTTGGCAAATCCACGGCTCCATATTCATATTCATATCCCCATACATCTTTATAGGTTCCAGGTTCTAGGTTCCAGGTTTCAGGCTTCTTTTCTTTATCGACAACAGCACTTTTTACAGCGTTTCTTTCTACCCCCCCCCCCCATATCAACAATCATTATCATGCCATCCTACTAAGCTTCTTAGCAAGTACAAAGCCAGAGTTTATTAATCAGATCCAAAATGCAATCACCAGAGTATTCACCAGCAGCAAAGGCACCGATCCAGGCGGCACAGTCCAAGGAGACACAAGCCCAAGAGGCCACCTCCACCACCACCACCACCACTGCCCCCATTGCTGCCGCTTCGTTATTGACCCCACCATCCTCCACCTCCACACCATCCACTTTATCCCCCAACCATCACAACTATTATACATCCCATTTGAACAAGGCCCAGTTCAACTCGATCTTGATTCAGTGCTCGGTCCAGTTGCTCAAGATGTTGTACACCGACTTGGACGAAAAGTCTACCAGAATGTTTATCATTGAAGTGTTGAGAAGGTCAAAGACTAGCATCCAGACTTTGCAGTTGACTTGCTTCTACTTGTTCAAGTTGGTGAACCAAGAGGTTGACCTCAGTTGCAAGAAATTGTTCCTTGGCTTGCTCATCATTGCATCCAAGTTTAACCAAGACTACAACTACTCATTCAAGACGTGGTGCAAGATCTGTGGCATTGACGACTCAAACGTCAAGCAGTTGCGCTCGGTTGAAGTGTCCTGTTTAAAGATGTTGGACTACGAATTGTTTCTCAATGGAACCAAGTACGAAAACTGGTGCAATGTTTTGCTCATCTTTGGCTACGACTTTATAAAGTACCAAGTGATTAGTGGCGTCTCCAACGATATCTACTGGGACCAGTCACACAGTGTGGAGAAGCAGACCAAATGGTTGCAGTTCTTTTCCAAGCTCGACATTGACAACTTGAGCGCCATCAAAATCAATTTTGGCAATTACTTTACCAGCCAGTTGAACAAGAAGGTGTTTATCGTCCAAGACGAAGAACCGCAATTGCTCAACAAGAAGAGATGCGCCCTGTTTGACGACACTCTGGCAGTGAAAAAGGTTAGAGTTTAATTTCTCTCATTCTATATGTACAAGCAACCATCATTACCAAATCGCGCTCTAATGTTTAGCGGCATGAATCCATCAGTACCTTTCCCCTTTCTTTGTCCCTGGCCCTGCACTTCAGTTTTGCCAATGGTATACCCCCTCGCCATAACCACGCCTACATTGTTTTCCAAGCCCACCAATTTAATTTCCAACGACTGCGCAATGCACCCAAATGTGTGGCCAAACTCTCTATAGTCGTAGAAATCGGAAAGAATGACGGGGCCAACGATGCTGCCGTGTCCGCATTCCCGGATAATGTGCGCCTTGTAGAGAACACGAAGCCGATTCAACTGGGCGGATGTGTAGATGCACTTGTTCAACGAGTTGTGGACGTATATGAGTTTTTCGTACGAGCAACGGCCCCTTTTGAGAAGGAAAAGGTCGAACCAGGTGGCTACATCATACCACGGAATGTTTACTAGCGTGAGGTGCGATTCGTGCATGGACACAATGTTTGCTTCGCGTATAGATGAAATGTGCGCTGGGTCGGCAATTGTGATTTCACAGTGGCAGACAAACCCCATGAGTAGTTTGGTAATCGTATTGGGTATATCCCCCGAGGGCACAATCGCCATGCGACCCTTCAATTTTGGGACATGCTTGATCCCCGCCGCAACCGCAGACACGAGGTTCAATTGCGTGAAGCTGACCGTGTGCGTCAAGCCGCCAACCTTTTGCACCACTTGCATGGCCGTGCCCCTGTCCTTCTGGGGCGTATAAGTGTTGATGAACTCGTACGACAAACCACCAAAATCAACCGCGAGACCCGCAATGTCTTTGCCCCGGCCGCTGGTTTGGTAAAACTCGACTGGTACTTGGTTGACAAAGCACGAGAGCACCACAACAACCCACTTGAAGTCGATATCGTACGTGGCGGGAATGGATACTTGGCCGTCGTCGAGCTTTAGTTGGTGCATGGCATAGTTGATTTTTCCAAACGACATCACTTCCTTGCCAATCCGCAACCCATGGTCCGTCTTCCTTGCCTCCGTGAGTAGTATTTCCCAAATGTCACACAAGTTTCCGTGCCTCAACTTGTACGAGTCGTACCTTATATCGAGTCCGACGGTGAGACCTTTGTTTGAGCGATGGATCGGCGTCTCGCCAGCCAACCGCGTTGCTTCAATCGATGACTGTTCGCTGAGGTACAAGTCCGGCACGTCCTGGATCTGTTTCAATGCTTTCACAAGTCCGTACACTATAATGAGCGCAATAGCCACTGTCACCAACACCGACTCCATTGTATCGTGATCGTACCACTCGTTAACACAAGCAAACAAACAAACAAACAAACAAACGAACAAAAAAAAAAAAAAAGTTTGACACGAGAAAATCAAAATATAAATCAACCACCAATTGACGTTAATCTGATATGCTCAGAATGAAGTCCACACACCATCTCCTGATTATACTATTATTGGTCTGGATCGGTGCCTTCTACCTCCACGAGAGAATAATTCCATACTATGCGATATCGAAATGCCGCTGGGAGGCTCACGATACGGGCCACGGCACCACTAACCCCCAAATAAACGTGTTGCTCGTTGCCGACCCGCAGTTGATCGATAACCACACATACCCAGGGAGGAACCCCATTCTCCTCAAACTATCACAACACACGGTGGATGCACACTTGAAGCGAAACTACAAGAACTTGGTGCGGCAGCTCCAGCCCGACCATATCATGTTTCTCGGCGACTTGCTAGACAATGCGCGGGCCTCCACTGATAGGTACTTTTTGCACGAGCTCGCCCGGTTTGAGAGAATCTTTCCCCGACAGGAAAACATGCACTTGAACTTGCCCGGGAACCACGACATTGGGTTTGGCGATGGGGTCAACCTTGATTCCAGACTGCGGTTTGAAAAGTACTTTGGCGCCACCAACCAGATTTTCAGCGTCAATGGGGTTGAGTTTATCATGCTCGACAGCCCCTCTATATCGTCAGACCAGGCGGCAATAAACCACGAGGCAATGGAATTTGTCGAGTCGTTGGAGGAAAAGACCAAGCCGCGGATCTTGCTCACCCACGAACCACTATACAGGGACCCCGACACGGCGACGTGCGGGCCGTTGCGGGAGTCGCTGCGGTTTGACGTGAATGGAAAGGGGTACCAGTACCACAACACGGTTGAGCAAGCGTTATCGCGCAAGATTCTCGATAGGGTAAAGCCGGATGTGGTGTTTTCCGGGGACGACCACGACTATTGTGACGTGGTGCACGCGGACGGGACGAGGGAAATCACCGTCAAGTCGATAAGCATGGCCATGGGGATCAAGTACCCCGCAGTGCAGTTGTTGTCGCTCTCCACCGCGCCCAAGTTTCATTACACCACTGATATATGCTACATGCAGACGCCGTACCGGAACATTGCCACCTACCTAATACTAGCGGCGTACTCGGTGGGGATTGTGTTTTGGTGGAACGTCAAGCAAAAGCCCAATCGGTTTACGTACACGTCGATCTTGCCGCTACACGAGGTGGTGCACATCCCGTTTGACCACCTGAAGAAGATTAAAAAGTTTTTAAAGGAGCAGGAGCTGGGGGAGAACAACGATGATGGCTCGACATACACGTTGCCGTCAACGACAATCCCGCAGTATACGTTTACCCAAACAAAGTCGCCCGCCTTGACGTCGTTTAAAAACTCGAGATTGGGGCAGGTGTACATCCTCAACAAGAGACGCTGCTTCAACTTTGTGCGGCGATGGAATCTATTGGCCTTTGCCCGGCAGACAACCGCGCTAGGCTTTATTGTTGTTGGCATCTACTATGTGGGGTTTGTGCTAACATTGTAACAAGAAAAAGAAAAAATATTATGTAGTGTGAATGACGTGTTAAAAAATGACTCTGCCTTTTTTTCTTTTTTTCTGATGTACTTTTTTACATGGCTGAGAAATAAAAAAAAGGGGGGAGAGGAAGAATGTCACAATAATAAAAACCACACAACCAGCCTTAGCAACAACGACAACGACAACAACGAAAACGAAAGCAAATCCAACATGGGCTGCAGAACAAGTGTCCCTGTCGCTACAGGATCAGACAATGAAGACCCCTATACGCAAGACAAACGCATCAACGATGCTATTGAGCAAGCTTTGCAGATGAACAAAGCCCACCTGAAAAACGGGGTGAAGCTCTTGATTCTCGGGGCGGGAGAGTCGGGAAAGAGTACTGTTTTGAAGCAGTTAAAGTTGCTCCACAAGGGCGGGTTTACCCAGCAAGAGAGAATGCAGTACTCCAACGTTATCTGGTGCGACGTTGTTCAATCGATGAAGACATTGATTATCCAGGCGAGAAAGTTAAAGATCCCGCTTGATTGCGACAAGAGCAATAGCCCCTTGATTCCGTTCAAGCAGGCTGTTTTGCGCAGCGATGTTTTGAACCAGATCGACACCGGTGCCGCTGGTGGTGATAGTTTTATCAATGATTATCTCTTGAAGTATTCGGAAAAGAGCAAAAACAAGAGAAAGATGGAGTCTACTGGTATCGCCAAAGTGTTTGGCCAGTCGGAAAGGGACGACGATGAGGTAGAGGTAGAGGGGAGGTATGGAGGGGCCCACGACGAAGCCGGTGGTGCGATGTTGCTGCTGCTGCTGCACCAATTGCCCGGCCAAAGTACCAAGAGCAACTACAGCAGGTACGATATTGCCGATGCAGTGCACAAATTGTGGACGCAGGATGCAGGTATCAAGGCGTGCTACCAGCGCAGCAATGAGTTTCAGTTTGAAAGCAGTGCCGAGTACTACTTTGCCAACGTGTACAACTTTGCCGACCCGCACTACTTGTCCACCGACGTGGACATTCTCAAGGGCCGGATCAAGACCACGGGTATCACCGAGACAAACTTTACCATCAACTCGTTCCAGTTCAAGGTGTTGGATGCCGGCGGCCAGCGGAGCGAGAGAAAGAAGTGGATCCACTGCTTTGACGACATTACGGCGGTTTTGTTTGTGTTGGCGGTGTCGGAGTATGACCAGATGTTGTTTGAGGACGAAAGGGTTAACCGGATGCACGAGTCGATTGTGTTGTTTGACTCGTTGTGCAACTCCAAGTGGTTTGCCAACACTCCGTTTATCTTGTTTTTGAACAAGTTTGACATTTTTGAGCAAAAGTTGACAAAGAGTCCGTTGAAGCAGTACTTTCCCGACTACAACGGCGACCCTCACGATGCCAACGAGGCAATCAAGTTTTTTGAAACCAATTTCCTCAAAATGAACCGCACCAACAAGCCCACCTACGTCCATCGCACGTGTGCCACCGACACCAAGTCGATGAAGTTTGTCTTGTCTGCAGTAACCGACATGATTGTCCAGCAAAACTTGAAAAAGAGCGGGTTAATGTGAGCGAGTGAACCCATGTATGGGGGTGTCGTGCTTGGGCGGCGTGGTTGGTCAGTGTGGATAGGAGGTGTGTTTGTATGCCGTGTTCAGACTGCATTGACGGGTGTTTTATTTGGTTTATACAAACTATTTACCATCTCATCATGGCCATCTCGTTTCTGTTTCTTCCATAGTCAAGCAAGTCTTCAATAGTACCTGTAGCGGAAATAACAATGTCTCTGTCCCACACCTTGGACTTGCCCCATTCCTTAACGTCGCCAACGGTGATGGCGTCAATCTTTTCAAATGCATCCGCGAGGGAGGGTCTGAAGCCGGCCAACAACACCTTCTTACCGATATCGGTGGCAACAGCAACGGGGCTGCTCAATTCTTGGGCCAATGCCGTCTTGACCTGGGCCTTGGCACGGGCGACTTCAGCTTCGGAAACGGAGATGGACAATCTGTTCCATTGCTTCAACGAAAAGTGGCAAAAGTCGTCAATGGTGAATGGGTTGGACACTTCGGCATAGAAACCCCACAATCCGGTGTCGGAGTACGCCAAATTAAAGTGTTCGTACGAGTCGACAATGTTGTATTCCTGGACCACCGATGCAAGTTTGGGGGAAGTAAAGTGGGCCAAGGTGGAGGCGTGGTCAAAGCTACCAAAGACGGCAGCAGCAACTTTGCTCAAGTAGTAGCCGGGCGATGTGTATGATTCACCGTGCACGGCAATGGAGAAGTAAGCCTTTGGCAATGTGTCGTCTCTCATTCTGACCTCGGAGCCCAAAAACGAGGCGGGCTTGACGGCTGGCTTGGGGCCGTTTTCCACCTTTAATGCGGCTTCCACGGCTTCAACCAACTTTTCGTGGTCAAAGTTGCCGCTGGCGGCAACAACGGTGTTGCTGGCAACCAACTGCTTGGACAAGTGGCGGGTAACGTCGGCGTTTTCCAAGTTGGCAACAGAGTCAACGGTTCCCAAGGTTGGCAAGGAGAGGGAGTAGCCCTGGAATGCGGTGCTTGCCAAGTGCGACAAGACCTTTGACTTGGGGTTGGCTTCAACGGCAGCGGCTTGGGCACCCAACTCGCGCTTTTGTGCGGCCAAGTCGGCTTCGCCCAACACGGTCTGGGCATTGGAAACAATGGTGGAAACCAACTTGCCGGCGTCGGCAGCCCTGTCGTTGGTGGTTTGGGCAACGATACCGTTGAATTCCTTGTCGTTGTATGGCGTCACAAGAACGCCGTTTTCCAAAGCAGAGGCCAAGGTGTTGGTGGCCAATGCCGAAACACCGTTGTTGTAGGGGTGCTCGGACCTGGAGCCAGCGCCAAAGTAAACACCCACCGTCGAAGTGGTTGCAGCAGGGTTAAACTCGGAGGCCAAAGTGACACCGTTGGACAATGTGGTGTACTTGGTCTGTGCGGTTGAAAGTAAACGACGAGCGGCAATGCTCTTGACGGAAGCAGCTCCACGGATCATCTTGTCTGTTGTATATAGGATGGTGTGGGTTTTTCGATACAACTTTTGATATTTTTTGTTTTTTTTTTTTCACTGCTATGAATGCGTGAAACCTTTCCAGCCAATGAAAGTCACAGCAAATGAACAACAATAAAAAAAAAACTTTATAAACAAAGCGACAATAAAAAAACCGAGAGTGGTTGGTCTTGAGAGGTCACGTGAGTGTTTTTGACTGGCAGGCGCATGGTAGCATGGCTTGCACCATACAAAGCAATAACCAGCCAAGAGACACTCTGCCCTTTCCTCCCCCTGCAACCTTCCCCCCTCTCTACATCTTTCTCCCCTCTCTCTCTCCCACTTCCCCCCCGCTATGCTAGATACTTCTCCTTGGCCTGTTCCAAGTTGGCGGCAAACACATCTACATTCTCGTTGCTCTTGGCATCGATGAAATCCCCACGGATGTTCAGGGAGGTGAGCATCGGGTGGGTGGTGCTGCCGGTGGATAATCTGGCCGCCGACAAGCTTATATCGTTAAGAACCATTTTCCAAACCTTGTCCTTCTTTGTTGGCGAAGGCGTCGAAGTTGCCAAAGGGATTGTTCCAAGGGCCACTGGCGCCGGTGCGTCCATGATCTGGTCAATGCTTGCACCGTGGATATCCTCCTCATCGGCAGTTTGCTCCAACGTGCTGGCGGCACCCACTTCACTGCTCCGACTCGTGGCTTTGGTGATGTTTGAAACCACAAACTTGTACAACTTGTTCTTGTCCCGCTTTCTGGGTGGCGGTTCGGGTGCCGACATTGGTGGCGACACTGATACTCCCGAGTGGTGGCAGAGACACGTGCACCCCGTCATTTGTGGTAGCAGGACAATATCGGCGGTGTCTTCAGGAACGCTCTGGATCGAGAGGATATCGTTGTCGTCGTCGTCAGGATTGGGACACGGACCGTCAAATGAGGCAAAAAGATCGAAAAACAGCAACTCGCCCTTGTCGCTTTCGTCAAAGGTCACCACGTTTGTGCCCATATCGTAGAGTGTCAATGCATCCGCCTTGATTGTATTTTCAATGGGCAGTTGCAACAAGATTGCACGGGGCTGGTTGACGGGGATGTGCGGTTGGTGGGGGAACGTTCGCAACGATAACAACCGCTGGTTGTTTAACTTGGTTTGGATCACACGGGGGTTATTGTTCAAGCTATAGTATTTCTGCTTGCGATCAACAATAAAATGGTCAATGCGGAACCGCGCGTCACGGTATGCCTGGTGGAAGGCATCCATGTTGATGTGCAATGGATACCTGGTGGTGTGTCTGCCTGTCTTTCTGTTTGTGGTTTTGGAATACTCTTTTTTTTTTTGCAACAAGGAAGGAAGGACCGAACAGGACAGGAAGAGAAAAGAATTTTTATTTTTTGGCTATGTACAAAATCTACTTCAACTCAATGTATGCTCTCTGTTGCGTGGCTTGCTTATGCATTTGGGCCCGCTTTTCGTAGCCTGATGACTTGCCGTTATAACAGTTGATCAACTCCTCTGCCAACCTAACCGCCATATCGCTTGACTTTTTGTTTGCGGCGCTGTCCAACATCCACTTGATGGCAAACCTGCTTCTTTGCTGTTCATTCAACGGAACAGGCACAATCTTCTTCTTGGCAAACCCCGTGGCCATTGATTTCGTATTCACCAAGGGTCCCATCTTGGCGATTATCTCCTTCAACACCACAATGGGGTCCATTCGCAACTTCAACTGCACAATGTACAAGGCGCGGTTGACAATTCTCTCCGCCAAGGTTTTCTTGCCGTGTCTCATAATCAAGTTGGTCAACCGGTCAACAATTGGGTCCGATCTCAATGGGATGGGCTTGCCGGCATACCGCAACGTTTGGTTGATCTGCTCTTCGGTGGGCTGGAACTGTTCGTAGATAAACTGTTCCGGTTCTTGGAGTTTCGACAAGTATACCTCCTCAGCGGTTTGCGGCTTGCTGTGTGCCTTGAGCTTCTGCAATGCCTGTATCCACTTGTCAACGTCGGCCTCTGTTATTTCGCTCTTGTCTGGGGGGTATATCTTTGTGAGTAGGCTCTTGTGGGGGATCTGCGACGCCTTTGGTGCTGGTGCATCAGCAGCAGAAGCAGAAGAAGCAGCAGCAGAAGAAGCAGCAGCAGCAGCAGCACTAGTGCTGTTGAGACGGATGCATACAGGTACCGCTCTGGGTATGCCTTTATACGCTATGCGTGAACAGCTTCTTATCATTGACATGCCTGGTTGTTGTCTATTGAGCTGTATAACGAAAGGTGAAGAAAAAAAAATTTTGTTAGCTTAGTCGAGTCGTGTGAAAATCGATAACGTGGATTACCCGGCACTTGTTCCAGAAGTAGGTTGGTGGATATGCCCAGCAGAGTAGTGGTATGATTGAACTGCCTGTATGTGTGTATACATATATATGATACATATGTACATACAACTAATAGTGGTTCCCTTCGCCTTTACTCAAAAAGTTTGCATAGTTTTGTTTAGGCTGTGGGAAAAAGAAAAGAATCACAAAATACGCGTATACATCAAACCATGGAACCAGGTGTGGACCAGGACCTAAGAGCGGAACTCACAAAGATCCTCAGCCACCAGGAGTTTAGCTGGGAAGTGGCGCGGCCACGACTTCTACATTACATTGAGTCATTGGTGCCGGGTCCAGAAACTTGTGACGACAATATACAACAGGAGATTCAGTCAATTGTGGGGGTTATTAGAAGTGCCATTGGTGACGACGGACAATTCGCCGCTTCGCCGCCATTTACGATATTTCGAATAGCTGAAGTGGTGTCCACCCCCATCGGGTACGACTTGACGAATCCCGCCGGGTTGATAAAGTATTACAATTCGTTAAAGAAGTTGTTTCTAGTGTGCTCAACAGTTGATGATTTTCCAAAAGAGACAATGGGCGATGGGGCCAACGGAGAGGGTGATGGCAATGGTGACGACATGCTGGATAAGACAACTGGCTCTGTTTCTTTGTCGCATGATAACGTCCCCTTGGTTGAGATTCCGTGGTTGAAGGAGAAAGTGCCAGAGCAGGAGGAGGTGCCAGAGCAGGAGGAGGTGCCAGAGCAGGAGGAGGTGCCAGAGCAGGAGCAAAAGGAGACAAAGGAGCCAACGGTGGAGCTGAGAATCAACGGCCAGAACGACGCCAGAATTACTACACAAACTGTGGGCAAAGAGGAAACGGTTGGCAACTCCACCGACGGCAGTTTCCCGGAAACTAAAAAGAGAAAGGATGATTCTCCTACAAACGACTCGAAACGAGTCAAATCTGTCTAATACTTTACAAATCTTTTTGTACAGCCTTGTTCTTCAGCCTTACATAAAGAACCCCCCCTCGTTCCACCCGTCATCCTTTAGTAAGGCGATCTAGATCTGTACCTCTCTCTCGATGGGGTGCGCGATCTCTCTCTAAAAGCAGGCGATCTTGATCTCCCTCTGCCCAGCTCAAAACTGTCGCGTTGTCTCCCAGGAACATACGAGTCTGTCTCTCTTCTGGGTCCTCTCTCGTCAAATCTTCTTCTGGGGAACTTGTCTCTTGGAGGATAGTCTCTGGGGGGATAGTCTCTGGGGGGATAGTCCCGTGGGGGATAGTCTCTTGGAGGATAATCTCTTGGAGGATAATCTCTTGGTGGATAGTCCCTTGGAGGGTAGTCCCGTGGGGGGTAGTTTCGAGACAGCGGACCCCTTCTTCTGGGGACATACTTTGGTATATAGTCACCGTTCAATAACGTATGCAAGGCAATGACCGCCTCGCCCTCCTTGGCTTCGAAATCCAATTTCCATTTGCCATCACGCGGACCTCTATCCTCCTCAAACGTCCACTGGTTGATAGCCTTGACAGGGATGTACTCGGCATACAAGGGGATACGTTCCGGGTTGTATTCGCGCGGGCCTGCGGGGGGCTGGAGCTGGGCCTTTTCGTCCTCGCTCATCCGCGATGCCTCATACTCGAAATCTTTGAGGGCATTTTCATACCGCTCAGCCTCAAAAGCTTCAAACTCTTGTTTGAGTCTGTTTTCCTCCTCCTCTCCGGGGAAGATTGTCCCCGACAACTTTGATCTCAAGAACTGCGCGCCCTCCTCGTCATTGACAAGCACAATGGCGTGGGTGCGCATTCTGTTCATCCAGCATCGCTCGATATAGATATCATTCCCCTGCTGGGCCAAGTCGCGGATGAATTTCTGGAAGCCCTGCGAGTTGATTGGCCGGCGCAAGTTGGCAATAAAGAGTGCTCTAGTGACATGGAAGGTGGGGTCGTCCTTCACTTCGTAGGTGACGGCATCGTCTTCTTCCTGGGGCTGTAATCCTTGTGGATCAATCTTTCTTGGCGGTGGGGCGCTTCTGTATTGCGGGTACGGCTGCGGCTGCGGCTGCGGCTCATCCTTGAACCTGGTCTCGTACTCCGACATTGGGGGCAAACAACAAAGGATTGGGAGTATCGACTATGTTTGTTGGCGAAATTTTTCGCCCAGGATATTTTTTTTTTTTTCTTCCTCCCATTCTCTTGCATGTGGACTGACAGGCAGGGGAAGGGGTAGGTGAAGAGATCAAGGAAGAGAAAGAGACTAGTCAAGAAGGAGAAAGAGACTAGTCAAGAAAGAGATTCGTCAAGAAAGAGACTATTCAAGCCACATGTGTCTTCTCTATGTACATTTATACCATCCACAAGCTCCTGATCAACTCAAACAATCCGTTCGAGCTCGTTTCCAACACGTAGATACCGTACATCGCCACCGACGTGCCTGCCGTCAACAAGGCAGAAGCAACCGTATGCCAGGCTCCCCATACTCTCTTTGGGATGTAGTCAATAACACAGGACTTTAAACCAGCGTGGCAGTGGAAGAGCAACAATGTGGAAAAGAGAGCATCAACAATGGGAATGTCGATGCCCACGACAAACGGCGTAGCCATAAGCGGAACCAAGGCCATGGTGACTGCCCGATCATAAGTCCAGTGGTAGGATCCCTCATAGTGTGACGGCTCGGGCGGGGTGTATGCGTCGTTCACGGTTCCCACAATGTACCCCGGTGGCTGCTCAATCTTTTTAAATTTGGAAAAGTCGGGGATTAAACGGAGAGAGCGGCTAAAACACGCTGGTCTCGTAGATATTATTGAGCGCCTCAATGGAGATGTCAAGCCGGGGTTGAACATGGTTTTGGTGGGGGGTATGCTAAAGATGTCGTCGTGATGGGTATATTTTTTTTTTCTCCTTCTTTCTCTGTTCAGGGCTCTGAGCTGTGAGATCTGGACCTGCTGAAGATGGGTACAAGAGGGTAGCTATTTGTAAATATTTATTTGTCTCTCCTTCTATCTATATACACGGTCCTACTGGCAGATATCCTACCAAGATGCAACCTTGACACCCGGTATTTGGCCGTTTCTGGCCTTGTTTCTAAAGTATACTCTGTTCAACTTGAAGTCGTCAAGAACACTCTTTCTGGTTCCCGTGGCAACACACCTATTCTTGATCTGGGTCTGGCACGTGTATCCAGGCATGGAGCTCAACTGCAATTGCGCCTCTAGCCGGGTCTTTTGGGGAAGATCGGTGTTTCTGGCGATATACCTCAATGCATTACGCGTGACTTCGTACTCTGCAACCATCAACCTCTTGAAATGGTCTCTCAACACACGGCTGTTGACATGTGCGTGCTTGGGTATCTCAAACTTGACGGGGAACCGGAATGGCATGGCGGTGTGTGTGTGTGTGTGTGTGTACGAGCTTGGTTGGAGGATTGAGTGCTGTGTGTGAGTGTTGGTGAATGAAAATTTTCTACACCACCAATCCCACAAAGAAGGGGGCTTGCGCACGACCATGTATACGGAACAAGTTATTTTCCACCTAAAAACGCCACCTCCTGGGCACACTGCCTCATACAGTTATCTACCTTCTCTCCCACCCCCCACGCACCAACCATGTTCACCGGTCTTGTTGAAAAGATAGGCACAGTTTTGGAGTATGCTCCCTTTGACGCAACCTCCTCCGGCGGCGATGGCGTGTCAATCACAATCGGCGACTGTGCCGAGATATTGAACGATGTGCATTTGGGCGATTCCATCTCCACCAATGGCGTTTGCTTAACGGTGACTGAGTTTGACGAGGCAAGAACCCAATTCAAGGTTGGTGTTGCTCCCGAAACTTTGAGGAGGAGCAACTTGGGCGGCTTGAAGAAGGGGTCAAAGGTCAATTTGGAACGTGCAGTCACGGCAGACGTGAGGTTGGGCGGCCATATTGTGCAAGGCCACGTCGATACCATTGCCGAGATTGTGGGGAAAGTGCCGGACGGCAATGCAATCACATACACTTTTGAGTTGAGGGATAAGGAGTATATCAACTATATTGTCCACAAGGGGTTCATTGCCATTGACGGCACGTCGTTGACCCTCACCAATGTTGACCACGCCAAGGCCCAGTTTAGTATTATGTTGATTAGCTACAGCCAGTCCAAGGTGATTTTGGCCCATAAGGAGATTGGCGACTGGGTCAACATTGAGGTGGATTTGACGGGCAAGTTGATTGAAAAGCAGATTGAGTTGAACCTCACCCAGCAGATTGAGAGGCAAGACAGTCCATTGAACAAACTCATCTCCCAGCTCGTAGAAGAAAAGATTAAACAGTATATAAAGTAGAGGCAGTCAATGTTGGTGGAGGGCACCTGCAGGGCACCTGCTTTTTTTTTGTTTGTTCTGAAATATTGGGACAACGAAAGACGGAAAAAAAAAATTCTGAAGGCAAACTCTCCACCACCAACACAACCACCACCACTCAGTCACCAGCACCAACACCAACACCAACACCCCCTACCCATGGATATTATATTAGGAATCAGAGTGTCGGATGCAACGATTGTTGCCACGTCCAAGGCAGCAACAAGAGGCATATCGATCTTGAAGGAAACCGACGACAAGACAAGACACTTGAACCAGCACAATTTGATTGCCTACACCGGTGAATCGGGCGACACGGTGCAGTTCGCCGAATACGTCCAGGCAAACATCCAACTATACTCGCTTAGAGAGAATGGCATTGAGTTGAGTCCCAAGGCCACGGCCTCGTTTGTGAGAAACCAATTGGCCACCAGCTTGAGGTCGAGAAAACCGTACCAGGTCAATTGCCTTATTGGGGGGTACGACACCAAGACGGGGAAGCCGTCGCTTGAATGGATAGACTACTTGGGCACCCAGGTGCAGTTGCCCTATGGCGCCCATGGCTATGCTGCGTTCTACACCACCTCGTTGTTGGACAAGCATTACCGCAAGGACATGAGCGTTGAGGAGGGGTTAAAGTTGTTGGACATGTGCATTGCCGAGTTGCAAAAGAGAATGCCCATTGACTTTAAGGGGGTCTATGTAAAGGTTGTTGACAAGAACGGAATCAGACCAGTGGAGGTATAGGACTGGATGTATAGGACCGAAGGGGTAGAACCCAAAGAGGTGCAGAGCCCAAAGAGGTGCAGAGCTCAAAGAGGTGCAGAACCCAAAAGAGGCATGTGGATGTATTAGTTCTATAAGCTTTGTAGGTTCCATTTATTTACACTCTGCAGTTTGCTATTTCCAACACTAGTATGTCACTAGCACCCGCCTGCTTCAATTGGTCCATAATGTTGCCAATCTTCTTTCTCTGCACCATTGACGAGATAGCCACCCAATCCTCTTCGTCGGGCGAGTGCTTGTCCAAAGTGGAAACCGTGGCTGCTCTTCTGCCCGGGGTGATTTGCAAGCATTGCGTCAAGATACTCTTTGGCGCGTTGTAGTTGCACAACACGTACTCCTGGGCCGCCAAAACACCCTCGATTCTTTGCTTGACGGTATCGGCCAACTCGGGGAACTTTGGCTTTTTCGACGATATCAAATGGGCTGATGTTTCCAACACGGTGCCAATTGCCTTCAACCCGGCTGCCTTCATGGTTTCGCCGCTCTCCACCAAATCGACAATGGCATCGGCCACGCCCAACGCGCACGAAGCCTCAACGGACCCGCCCACATACCGGACACTCAAGTCCTGGGACGCGCCAGGTAAGGCTTTGAAGTAGTCGGTGGCCAATTTGGTAAACGACGAAACAATCTTTTTGCCCACCAACTGTTCAGGTTCATTGTAGGGCCCCTCGGCGGGCACCTGGATCTGCAACTTGCAGTTTCCAAATCTCAAGTCCAAAAGGTCGTTGATATTGCTCCATTGGTCGGCTTCCATAATCTGGTCAAGCCCGGTTATACCCAAGTCACAGTTACCCTCGCCAACAAACACAGGTATGTCGGCGGCGGGGAGAAAGATCAAGGCAATGGGCAAGTTGGTCGAGAGGGCGATATCTAGACGGTTGGAGCGGCGGAATTGAATGTCGGCGCCGGCAAGCAAGTTGCAGCATTTCTCGTACAACCGGCCCTTTTTGGGAACGGCAAACAACAATCTGTCGGGCAAGTGATTGACTAAGTCCATGGTTGGCTGTCTGGTAGAATAAAACGTGGTTTGGATTGATTAATCTCTTTTTTTGCCTGGAAAATTTTGCAAATTGGGCAAAAGAGGAAAAATGAGTCAAGCGCGCAAAAGCCGGGTAATTGTCATGGGTACCAAGCTGTTGCGTCTAGCAAATGCTGGTGCTACGGCAACCACCAAAACACTGTCCAGAAACAACCACAGGGGGGAGCGAGTTCTGTATAGCTCAGTGAGTTGCCACCAGTAATATGTATATACACACACACATATACACATGCACACACAGATACACACAGACATTACCTCCCAATTACCCATCTCCACAATTTCATTCTTTTTTTGCAAGAAAACAGGATAAATGTACTCCCCCCAAAAAGCTTTCTATACTTGCCCATCTACCCATCTATTTAGCTGCCTCCGTTTCCTCTTCTGAGGTGACGGTATCCTCACTGGCCCCTGCCCCATTACTACTAACGTCCGATTTCGTATCGTTATCGTTATCGTCGTCGTCGTCTTGGTACCTGTCTTCGCCAAACCGCTTGAACCCTGTGCCACCACCGGCGCCGATACTGATCAACCCAGTCTCTTCCGTCACTCTAGTGCTGACGCCGTATCCATTAGCGTTGTCATACCAGTACTTGTTGAATGACCAGTTTATAAGGATCCTGGCCATGTGCCACGGCCTAAACGCCGGCCACAACTCGTCGACAAACACCACGGCGCACTCGGGCGACACCGACTGCCAAAGCAAAAAGTCCGAGAGCCTAAATGTCCCCGATGTCCTCACCAACAAGTCCACGGGAGGCGAGTCGCCCGTGTACAAAAACTTTTCTATCGTGTGCTCGGTTATGGGTAGAGACTCGTGCTTGGTTGACTCGTCAACCACTGATTTTATGGCGTGCGTGATTTCGTCGCGCGATGTATACGGAAAACACACATTGAGCACGGCCCGGGTATTGTTCTTGGTGGTCTCTTCAGTCTCGTCGAGTATCCTCAACACGTCGGGCGGCAACAACTTTTTGTTGCCAAGAACCTTTATCTTGACGCCATACTCCTCACAGAGCAACCCGTGCTGGTTGATCTGGGTGAACTTGGCCTTGGCCAAGTCCATGAGCCACTTGACCTCGTAGTTCAGCCTTTTAAAGTTTTCAATCGAAAAGGCATACACGGTGGCGCACTCAACACCGCTCTCGTAAAGCAACTCCAACACGCTGGCCATGGTCTCAAACCCCAAGCTGTGTCCCTCCTTGATCTCTATCTTGTGCGACTTGGCATATCGTCTGTTGCCGTCCATGATGATGCCGACATGGCGGGGCACGGGGCCGGTGGATATAATTTTGCCAAACACCTTTTTGGCTGTCGTGAGTGCCTGTTTGTAGCCTGGAAATGTGGATATCCAGTCAGACATGGTGTGGTGGTGTTAATGGGCTATGCGATGGTATGCTCTTGGAATCAAACGCTCAAGCTTTTGAACGGTTGTAACCTTTCTTTTTCTTTTCTTTTTCTCCTACGAGTTGGTATGGCAGTGGCAGATATGGCCAAAGATGTGCTGTCTTGTGTATGGCTATTGATGCTCACTTTTTTTTTTCCCCTTTCAATTATTCCAGGTTGCTCTCTCTTTTTTGGGTAATCACCTCGACCTCCGCACGACCTCTCGAGCTTGGTGCATCTCTGAGTCCTGGAGGGAAGAAGAGAAGAAAAAAAAAAACATTACCATCTCATCAGGCTTGCCCTGCCAATTAGTAATCGGAATAAAAGTTGCCACCAATGTCGTCAGAAGATTACCAGGGCAGTTCTGCCGACCACGAAGAGTTGATCCATGGGATAAACCATGAACAGGAAGAGGAGGAGTTTCTAGAACTCAATGAAGTTGAAGAAGAAGTTGCCGATGACGGAGAGCCAGTGCCAGAAGACGATGATGATGAAAATGTCGACGAGGACCACGATATGGACGGTCGCGAGTCGCTAGAGATTGACTTGTCCAACAACTCGTGGACATACTTTGACCAGCACAGCGATAGCATATTCACCGTCTTTGCCCACCCCACGTTGCCAATGGTGGTCACGGGTGGTGGCGACAACACGGCATACATGTGGACCACCCACACGCAGCCACCACGATTCGTTGGCGAGCTCAGTGGGCACAAGGAGTCTGTCATTAGCGGTGGGTTCACGGCGGATGGAAAATACGTTGTTTCGGCCGATATGGATGGCATCGTGCAAGTATACCGTTCCACCAAGGGAGGCCAAAAATGGGTCAAATTCGGCGAGTTGGACGAGGTCGAGGAGGTGTTGTTTGTCACCGTGCACCCCACGTTGCCGTACTTTGCATTTGGCGCCAACGACGGGTCGATCTGGGTGTACCAAATCGACGAGACCGCCAAGCAGTTGGTGCAGATCATGTCTGGGTTTTCGCACTCGCTGGAATGCAACGGCGCGGTTTTCATTGACAGCCAAGACGAAAACAACTTGACGTTGGTGAGCATTTCAGAGGACGGCACCGTGGCCAACTGGAACTGTTTTACCGGCGCCATCAACTACAAATTGCAGCCGCACGACGACTTCAAGGGCGTCGAGTCCCCCTGGGTCACCATCAAAGTGTATGGACACATGATTGCCATTGGTGGCAGAGACGGCCAGTTGTCGATTATAAATAACGATACCGGCAAGATTGTGCACACCATCAAGACATTGGACAATGTGGACGACATTGCCGAGCTCTCGATTGAAGCCTTGGCATGGTGCAAGGCCAAGGCGATAAACGTGCTTGCCGTGGGACTCGTGTCGGGCGACACCTTGTTGTTTGACACCCAGCAATGGAGACTAAGAAAGACCATCAAGGTTGACGACGCCATCACCAAGCTTGAGTTTGTGGGCGACACGCCCATCCTTGTGGGCTCGTCCATGAACGGCAAGATCTACAAGTGGGACGCCAGGACAGGCGAGGAGTTGTTTGTTGGCGTTGGCCACAACATGGGTGTCTTGGACTTTGCCATACTAGACAATGGCAAGAAGTTGGTTACTGCTGGCGACGAGGGCGTTTCATTGGTGTTTGCAACCGAGTAAGAGAGCAGAACCTTTTTTTTGTGCACGACTTTTTTATCCTTCCCTCCCCCAACGCGTCTGGATGATTTTTTTTTTTTTTTCTTCTTTAAGATTTGCATACATACAATATAGTATAGACATATACATATACATATAGGTATACCCACAACTCCTTGGACACCATCTCCCTAGACCCCCAAAACATGTCACCAACAGCAGTCAAGGATGATATAGTGATGGAACTGTTTAAACAGGATGCTGATGCGTCTGTGAGTCCGCAATCAGCCAAGCCGTCCGAGTCAGACATGATCCACTATTACCGTCGTCTACTCCCCTTCCGGTACATCTTCCAGTGGCTATCACACTCCCCCAAGCCCACCAAAGATTTCACAATGAGAGAGTTTGCGTACGAGTACCGGTCGGGAGCGTATCAAAGATACAACTCATTCACCTCGCTCGAGGATTTCAAAAAGAGCGTGGTGGCAGCCAACCCCACGCGTTTCGAAGTGGGTGCCGTGTACAAGGTCAACCCCAAGGAGCGCAAGAACTTGCCCAAGCAGGCGTTAAAGCCCGAGAGCAAGGAACTCGTGTTTGATATCGATTTGACCGACTATGACGACATTAGAACGTGCTGTCTGGGCACCGATATCTGCACCAAATGCTGGAAGTTTATCCAGGTGGGGAGCAAAATCTTGGAGTCGGCGTTGCGGGAGGATTTTGGCTTTAAGCACATGGTGTGGGTCTTTTCCGGTCGGCGTGGTGCGCATTGCTGGGTGAGCGACGCTAGGGCGAGGAATTTGGACGAGGCCACGAGAAGAGCCATTGTTGAGTACTTGGACGTTCTTGGGGCCAAGCACGCCAAGAGTGCCAAGGGGTTGAATGTGAAAAAGCCATTCCACCCTCATGTCGAGAGATCGTTTGAGATTTTGAAACTGGAATTCGCCGACATTGTGCTTGAGGAGCAGAACCCATGGGCAACGGAGCCGGGCGAGCCCAGCGACAGCCGGGCGTGGGGCCAGATTGACGAGTTGTTGGCGTTTGTCCCCAACAAGCAGCTCCAGCAAGAACTAAAGAGCAAATGGACCAAGCAAAAGACGTACTCGAGCTCCAAGGACAAGTGGGACGATATCAACCTTGTTGCGTCCAAGGCGCTCAAGTCAAAGAGCGAGGTTGCATACTTGAACGACGCCAAGAAGGACATTATCATCTACTACATGTACCCGCGGCTCGATATCGAGGTGTCGCGACAGGTTATCCACTTGTTAAAGTCCCCCTTTTGCATCCATCCCAGCACGGGCAACGTGTGTGTCCCATTTGACCCCACCAGGAACATTTCGGGCAATCGCGCCGATGACGCTTACGGGTTCAACCCCACGAATGCGCCCAATTTGAGAACGTTGCAGAATGAGTTGGAAGTGTGGGAGGCCAGGCACGTTGACCGCGAGTCGAGCGAGCCGTTGGGCGACGAGAATAAGATTCAGGACTATGACAAGACGAGCTTGAAGCCATACATTGAGCTCTTTGCCAAGTTTGTCCACGAGTTGATCAAGGATGAGTTGCACGAGGCGGGAAAGAGGGAGAGGGAGGACCCGTTGGAATTTTAGGATGAGAGGATAAAGAAATACATAAACTGGTGTAAGAGTGTCTTGCTTTTTTTCCCTTCTTTCCTTTTCTTTGTGGCATATCTTTTGTGTATTTGTATTTTGTATATTTATATGTTTCTAAGCAACAGGGCCCCCCAGGTCATGGGCCATCCCAAAACACCCCTTTCTTCAGCCTTGGGGTCTTCGAGTGATCCTGAATTGTTTTTGATGATAATGGTTTCGGTAACCAATCCCCTCCGCTCGCTCGCCTCAACCTCCTCCTCTCCGGTATTGAGATCAGGGTCCTTTGCGTGGTGCCATTCAAGGTACTCCAACTCATCGTTGTACTTGACATAACCAGACGTCAAGTATATATCGCCATAGTCGAGGAACGGAAAGTGCCACTTGGGAACAAAGATGACCGTCGGCGTGCGGGACGTGGCCCAATCAGACAAGTCCATCGACAATTGGAGCGAGTATTTACAGCCGCTAATGTCAAACTCATTGGCCACAATTGTGCCCCGCGTGGCGACACAGTATGGACGAATAACGGCGCTAACCGCGCGCACGCCATCGGGAGAGGGGAAACAGTTGCGGTACTGACGGCGGTAGATATTGTCCGAGGTGGATGAGATCAAGGACGACGACGTGCTGCTGACATCGTCGTCGGTTTCGTATTCCGTATCCTTCTCGGTCGCCCACAGCGACTCCGAAGCCGTTGATCTGGTGCTGTTTCTCGAAGACGATCCGCTCATTAGCGTGGAAACTGGGAGTTTCCTCAAAAGGCGGCTATTCCTTCTCGACATTCTTCTCGAGCCCGGGCGCACAGCCGACAGCGGGGGCACCGCTTCATCCTCGTCTTCAAACGTCAAATTCCGATCCTCAGCGGACCAAAACGAAAAGTCTTCATTGTTCCAATTGTCGCCCCACTTGTGGCAGTTGCTGCTATTGTAGCACCAAAAAGTGTGTGACATGTTGGCCGCTTCCAAGGCATTGGCAATCGCGTCCAAAGCCGCGGTTTGCGACGAAAATCGGCCGTTTCGGTACGCCCGTTTGTCGTCCATGTCAAAGGGCATCCCCGTTTCCGACATCAATATGGGCACGCGGCCGAGATAGTCGTCGCATTCCTTTCTCATTTCGAGAAACTGTTTCTTGATACAGTTGCGTATGGCGCGCTCGCCAAACACAATGCCAAGCACCGGGTTTATATAGCGGCCGCGCATAATCCCCAACGTGTCCACATTGTACTTGACGTTCCAGCTCTTGAACATCAACGAGAGCCCGTCGTAGTAGTGGGGGCAATAGATGGTTTTGTGGTCGATAATGTTGCGCGAGTCCCCCTTGACGTTGGGCGGAACCTCCAACACCGGCGCCGAAAGCATAACAAAGGCGCGTGGATGCTGCGCCCGCACAACTTGCTTAAACTTGATGTAGTGGTCGATAAAGCAATGGTTGACAAAGTACTCAACGTCAATCTTTTTCGGGGCAAGGCCAGTGGCGTGGGTCACAAAGCAGTGCTTGGGGTCCACCGTGGTGAAAAAGTCCGGCTTGAGCAACTGGTTCTTGGCCGCCACCTCCAACCTCTGCTCCTGCGTCAACGTTTGCAAGGTGTCCAAGTCGAGTTTGTCGTTCCAGGTCCATATCCCCTCGCTGGCAAAGATGCATGTGCCAAGCTTCCATTTTGCCCCCCTATGGAACCCATAGCGCTTGTCAATCTCCACTGCCTCTTGCGGGGACAACCACGCGCGTGCTCCCTGGGGGTCGACAATTTTGGTGCCGTATTTCCGCGGGCCGGTAATGCTAATCTTGTACTCGTCCACTTCGCAAGCAAAGCCCATACCGAGCTGCATGGCTTGGAAAGCATATGGGGTGGTGCCCACACGGAGCTGCTGCTCTTCCGGGATAGACCCCAACCCCGGGTGGCCAATCAACCCGAAATTGGGCTCGTTCATTGACTCAAACCCCAAAATGGTTCCATTCTCGAGTAGGTCAGGTAGACTCTTGCACACGCGGGACCAAAGGAAATCCACCGCGCCGAGGAAATGGTTTTGCAAGTAGTCCTGGATGTTTTCTCCATTCATCACCAAATCGGGGAAGTAGTTTTTCCCAGCGTAAAACAAGGTGAACATAACCATTGACGCTAGTCTCTTGTAGTTTGACGTCCACAACATCTTGTGGTATGTGTCGGAAGAGTCGTGGAACCGGGGCTCGTTGTGCAATATGGCTGCTTCGGTGGCGGCAAACCGCTTGGGCTCCAACCCCGCGGCATAAAACGTCCACATTGGCGCGCCGCTGCCGCCGGAAAACCGGGACCACACGTCTTGGTGAAACTCGAGAAACACATAGAGCCCGCCAATGTCGCCAATGATTTTCAATGTCTCAATGGTGTACTCGGTGAACGCCACATCGTACTGGCCGGGGCCCGCGTGTTCCATCGCCTCCCAGGTGACCAAGTACCGAATGGTGTTGTACCCCCACGTCTTGATTCTTTGGAAATGCAGCCGGGCCTCGTCCAACGGGAAGGGTCTTCCTATAAACGACACATTGTCGCCGTCGAAAAAGATGCTGTTGGGGTTGGTGGCGTCGCCTTCGTAGCTCGGCATGTATGGAACCGAGGGCAATTTCATCTGCGAGTCGACATTGATGCCTTTTAAAATAACCTTGCGCCCCGTCTCAAGGTCGATAAACCCACCCTTTCCGTCGGTATCTAGGGGGATACAATCTAGTATGGAGGTGTCACTGTTGTCTTCTGAGGTGTAGGCAATCGACTGCGACGGCGCATACTTTCTCCTCAATGGCTTGACCCCGGTGAGCGAGATTGCCGAGGACGTGGAGTATAGACTTAGTCTGTCGTGGATAGCTTCTCTGGCATACCTCGCTGACTGCATAACGACAGGGGAACAAGTGGTTAAAGAAGAAGAAGAAGAAGAAGAAGAAGAAGAAGAAGTATAGAAGGAAAGCTGGGTTCGGGTGCTACAAACTATGGGGACACTTTTTTTTTTATTTCTTTTTTTTTTTTGAACCTTTTTTCCCGTTTATTGTCTCGCTCACTTTAAAAAAAAAGAAAGTTTCCCAGTTTGGGGTTTTCTCCGCTTTAATAAGCGCAATGTGAATGTGAAAGATTTCACCGCCACAGGAAGGGCTAGAGTAACATCAAGGGACTAGACCATTACCACTTGTACAGGCACCTCCCTCGGATCAGTCCCTCCCCAGTTGCTGACATCCCTCTTTGGACAACCACTTGGTAACCACCACTTTGCTGTTGCCCACCTTGCTGTTGCCCACTTTGCTGTTGCCCACCTTGCTGTTGCCCACCTTGCTGTAGCCCACCTCGCGGTGGTTACCTCCTCCCCCTTCCTCTTCCCCTCATTTGGCTGCTCAATCTCCACTCATCTTTATTCCGCGAGAATAGTGGTACGATCTTGTGCTGTTTCATCTGCTGACTCACCACTTTCGGGTCGGCAAGCTTGAAAAACTTGGGCGCCAACTCGTACAACCATTTCGGCTCAATAACCGTGACACAATGCATATACTCTTTGGTGGTGAGCAACAAGGTATGGTACAACACATACTCGGGGTTCTTGCCAAACTGGCTCGACGACGGGTGCATATAAACCGCCGTCTCTTGCGCGAGGGTCTTGTACCCCTCCTGCATGGCATCTCGCTTGGCCGAGTTTTTGAAATATCCACAAACTAGCGTCTTTCGCACCCGGTCCACATCGGCGCCACACGATTGGATGTTGTACCTAAACTTGCTCATAATCTGCCGGAGCTGTTTGCGCACCTCCAATGCCCGTCGCAAACTTCGCTCCTGGATGAAATTGTCCTGGCACCACGTCTTGCTGTACCCATTCAACACCCACAGCTGAAACACATTCAACAATGTCAAGTGGTCGCCCAAGGGGTGGTGGAACCGGGCCTTTCTCTGGTCCGCCAATGCTTGCCGGTCCTTGGGCCGGAAAAAAATGGTTTGCACCGATAACATCGCCACAATGCTCAAGATCTCATCCGAGCACCCATACTCAACCGACTTGATCAACGTCTTGGCCAACGCCGGCTCCATGGGGAAATCAGCCATTTTGCGGCCCAACGCCGTCAACTGGCCGTTGTCGTCCAACGCGTCGAGAATGTACAATTCTTGCAATGCCGTCAACATTGTGTTTGTCGAGGGAGGGTCCATAAACTCAAAGTTGAGCAAGTCGTCGATTCCCATTGCCTTCAACATAAGGATGGTGTTTGAAAGGTTTTGCCGCTGGATTTCGGGAACTGTGTTGGGCACCATCTCGGTCTCGTATGCCTTTTCAGTGTAGAGCCGGTAGCATTTGCCCGGCCCAGTTCTGCCGGCTCTCCCGCTTCGCTGATTAGCCTGCGCCTGACTAATGGGAGACACCTTCAACGAGTCCATCCCGAGCTTGGGGTCGTACGCATTGATCTTGACAAACCCCGGGTCAACCACGTAGTAAATTCCATCAATGGTGATGGAGGTTTCGGCAATATTGGTTGCCAAAATGACTTTTCGGGATCCGGGCGGCGTGGGCTCAAAGATTCTCGTTTGCATTTCTGACGGGAGGGCCGAGTACACGGGGAGAATGATCAATTCAGGCACCGCGTCGCCCAATATCTTCATCCTTTCCGCGAGCACGTCGCAGCTGGTGTCAATCTCGTCCTGGCCGGTCAAAAACACCAATATGTCCCCCGCGGGTTCCGAAATGTGAATCTGCATGACCGAGTCCAACGCCGCGGCCAAGTAGTCCATCTCTGGCTCTCGCGTGTACAACACTTCCACCGGAAACGTTCTCCCGGGGATCTTGACAATGGGGCAGTTGTTAAAGTACTTGGAGAACTTGTCCGAATCGAGCGTGGCCGAGGTGGTGATGACCTTCAAGTCGGGGTTCTTGGCGGCAGCCTTTTTCAACAATGCAAACAAGACATCGGTGGCAATGGTTCTCTCGTGCGCCTCGTCGAGCATAATCACCGAGTACCGGCTCATGGACGGGTCATTCAACGCCTCTCGCTCCAACATACCATCCGTCATGTACTTGATCACGGTGCTGGGACCCGTCTTGTCTTCAAACCGAATCGTGTACCCCACTTTTTCTCCAACGGCACACCCCACTTCCTCCGCCACCCGCTTGGCAACAGACTCGGCCGCGACTCTTCGGGGCTGGGTGCACCCAATCATCTTGGCCACGCCGCCGGTGCCAGAGCCGGTACCAGAGCCAGAGCCGGTGCCGGTGCCAACTAGGTGTAGCCCTTCTTCGTACATGTACTGCACAATTTGCGTCGTCTTTCCCGACCCGGTTTCTCCCACAATAACGACAAACTGGTTATCGCGGATAATTTGTACCAACTCGGACCGCATGGCATACACTGGCAACAACCTTCTCTGTTCATCGAGGGGCAACGACGTTCGCTTGCCAAACGTCTCGCGCTTGTGCTTTCGCTTCCACTCCGATATAAAGGTCTTTGTCACCGCGTTCCCCACCCCATCTTCGTCGTCATCATCGTCTTCATCTTCCTTTACCACCTCGCTGCGTTGAAACAAGGGGTCGGGGTCAACCGGTTGTCGCGCACCCTTTTCCTTCACTTTCTTTTCCTTCAATTTCTCCTCTCTGAACTCCTTGGCAAACTGTGACCCATTCATGGCCACTTTGCTCAATGACCCTTCCACGGTGGACACAGGATTCTGGGTGTCCAGTCCCAAATCGAATTGCATACCCTGGAGAAACCCCGGTTTGACCTTGTTCAACTCAATATGGGTGTCGACTTCCAGTTTGTGTTTGTTTAATGCATCGTCATTCTGGCTCCTCTCGTCTTCATCCTCGGCATCGCGCAACTCGGGATAGTCACTGGCGGAAACGGCACCCGATGCAATCAACTGGCGAATCTCCCACCGTTCTGGCGACGTTAATTTCCGCTTCATTGGTAATCGTTCTTGCGTTCTTCCCCTTCTCTCTGCTGTTTCGCTTTCTGCTCCAGCTTCTCCAGTGGCTTGATCTATCCCTCGCATCGATAGGGTAATCCTGTTTTGCCGCCTGTCGTTCCGCTGAATGTCAAGTACTCGGCAAAACACCTGTTGGCCCACCTGTAGCACATCATCCATTTTACCCACGCGCGAGCCGTCGAGTGATGTTTGCGAAATGTGACATAGTCCCGATTGCTGCTCATTGATGCGTATAAATGCTCCGTATGGTTTGAGCTCAACCACGGATCCGCGGTACACGCTGCCAATCTCCAACCTCGGGGGTGGCTGGTTGCCACCCAGTCGTCTTTGTTTGGTGATGTTGTCGCCCGCTGGCAGCACGGGCTTTTCGTCCACTGTTTCCAGCTTGTGGTCCCTTTTTAGCTTGGAAGTAATTTCATGCCGCCACACCAATTCAAACACTTGTTTGACAAACTCATCGGGAAAGTCTTTGCCGCCATTTTCCTGCACGGCTTGTTTGAACTTTGCAAGCTCGGGCAAGGTCCCCTTGGATGTGGAAAAAAGGTTGATCAAAAACTTGCTAATGGTGTAGTCGTTGTCGGTGACTTCGAGATGTTTCTTGACCACTTGTGCAATGTTTTGTAGAAGCAATTCCGGTGCTGGTTCGTGTTGGTGTGATGCCATGGTCCGGTGATGAGGTTGGGGTATTTTTCGGAAGCTTGAGAAATTGCAAAAGTGGAGTTTTGAAAGTATATGGTGATATCTACAAAAGATGATTTACAGAGATGGAAAAGAATGGGGAGGAGAAGATTATAGATACTGCCCCTTACAATTGCTCCTACACCTGCACACCCCTTCTGTTGTTGGTTATCAGCAATGCTTCCAAACCAGTGGTATGCCCAAACAAAACAAAACAGGCCAAAAAAAAAATGGGTACACCACACACGACCCACGTCAACAAAACTTTTTTTTTTTGTTTGCCACTGCAATTGTTGACAACCACCACCAGTCCACTAATCACTAATCACCACCATGTCGAGAGAAGATCCCATCAAGGCAGAAAAGGATTTCTCAGCCACTTTGGACGAGCAGTTCCCTTTGATTGAAAAGTTGTCCGACTACAAGCAGGCATTGGACAAGTACCTTGTGTTGGAAAAGCAAACCAGACAATCGTCCGACTTGGCATCCTCCAAGCGAGTGCTCGGCAAGATTGTGGAGACGTTGGTTGCGCACAATGACTGGGACTACCTCAATGACTTGATTTCGATCTTGTCCAAGAAGCACGGGCAATTAAAGTCGTCGATACAGGAGTTGGTCAATGACGTGATTCGCAACTTGGCCAAATTGAACAATGACAATAAGCAAGAGTTGGACACCAAGATGAAGTTGATTGAGACTATAAGAACCGTTACCGATAAGAAAATCTTTGTGGAGGTTGAGAGGGCGGTTGTGTCGAGACAATTGGCTGAGATTTACTTGAACAAGTTGAATGACTTGGACAAGGCGGTGGAGATTCTTTGCGACTTGCAGGTGGAGACATACTCGTCAATGCCATTTAGCGAAAAGATTGAATACATTTTGGAGCAAATCAAGCTCACGTTGCGCAAGGGCGACTATGACCAAGCGCGGATTTTGAGCAGAAAGATTTTGTTAAAGTCGTTGAAGGGGTTTGACCAGGCTGACGAGTCCAAGGCTGAGTTTTTAAAGTATCTCATTGACATTAGCACATTTGACTATGACTATGTGGCCATTGTCAAGAATCTCTTGTTGTTGGTTGAGATACCCATTGTTGCCGAGTCGAGTCAATACAAGGACTATTTGGTGCAAATCATCTACTATATTGTCTTGTCGCCATACGACCCGCACCAAAACGACTTGATTTTGAAGATCAAGGGCAACCCGGTGTTTGCCAAGAATGTCGAGTCTAAAATTGCCAAGTTGTTGGACATTTTCACCACCAATGAGTTGATTCACTGGTCCAACATTGAGTCGATTTACAAGGATGCGTTTTTGGCGTCTCCCATTTTCCAAAACAAGACAAACTACAAGAATCTACAACGGAGGATTGTTGAGCACAATCTTCGTATTGTCAACAAGTTTTACCAGTACATCAAGTTGGACCGGTTGGCGTACTTGTTGCAGCTCACGGTTGACGAGTCGGAGCAGTATGTGAGCGAGTTGGTTAACCAGGGCATGATTGTGGCCAAGATTAACCGGCCCCAAGGTGTTGTCAAGTTTGAAAAGACCAAGCATGTGGAGGGGAGCGATCCGCGGGTGGGCGATGGTCATGTGAATTCATTGTTGAATGATTGGTGTTTTGACATTGACAAGTTGTTGGAGGAGGTTGACTCGATTGGGCACTTGATCAACAAGGAGGAAATGATGCACGGAATCAAGCAAAAGGCGTAGGGGTATAGGGGCTCTTTGGATTAGCGGGCATTTTAATCAACACATTAAATTCAGTTATATAAAGGGAATGAGAAAGAGAGGAAGGGAATGAGAAAGAGGGAGAGAGGGAATAGGAAAAAAAGGAAAAGGACATCAAAGATACAGGGAGACGCCTAAATCAAGGCAAAGCCGGCGGCCAACACGGCCAATGCAGCCATTCCCTGAGAAGAGCCAACTGCACCAGCGTCATTCTTTTTCGAACTGGTTGAGGTGGTGGTTTCACTGGATGCACTAGTGGTGGCGGGGGGCGACGAGTGGGTGCTGGCGCTAATGGTGCTGGTGCTATTGCCCGAGTTGTCAATGTTGTTGCCCTTGGCGTTGCAGTTTTGCTGGACATAGGCATTGAACCCGTGGCCCGTGGGCTCGGTGACGCCCTTCAAGTATTGCAATGCGCCCTTGGGGGTGTCGGGCAATGTAGTGGTGACGTTCCACAAACTGGTGAATGGAGGGCACGCATTGGCGTCCGAGGAGTTTAAAAAGCCGCCATCGCCAGTGGGGTTTTTGGTCTTGTTGAACTGGCTTTGTAAATTGCTAAAGTCGGTGTTTGTGGTGACGGTGTTGTTGTCCAAGACAACCAAGCCATAGTTGGATGCTTCCTCCAGGTACTCGTACACCAACCCGCCGGAAAACACGCTCGACATTTGGTCCGAGTAAATGACTTCAATGTCGGTAAATTGACGTGGCCTTTGGGTGTTGCAGCCAAACTCGGAAAAGAACAAGGGAACGGTAAAGTTTTTGAAATCCTGCAATTCCTGCGAGTATTGCGACGTGGTGAGACTGGCGTCGCCGCACCAGGTGTAGTCGTTGATTCCGTACATGTCGACACGGGCCATGGGGTCGTCGCCGCAGTTAAAGTAGAGGCCCGACGCCAACCGGTACTCGTCAACGGAAGCGGCCGAGTATCCCACGGGGATGGTTCTGAACCCGCGGTTCTTGATAAAGTTTTTCGTGTCTCTCACCACGGCCTTGACGTACGGAGCCGCGCCCACCGACCCGGCATCGTTGATGACTTCGTTGCCCGCGAAAAACCCGAGGGTGTTGTTGTACTGGGCAAATGCCTGCACGGAAGCGAAAACCTCTTGCAAGTAGTCGGAGTTGTAGGAGCAGGCAGTGTCTTGTCTCGTGATTGACGAGTGCGGGGTGTTGACGTCGAGGATAACGTAGATGCCGGCCTCGGCCAACTTGTCCATGCACTCGTCGTGCGAACGGGTATTGTCGATGGAGTAGACTCTCACGGTGTTGATGCCCAACTTGGTAAAGTACTTGATGTCGCGTTCACACACGTCGGTGTCGGCCAAGGGGTCTTCGAGCTCAGAAGAGCCGCCCGGCTGGTAGTCCACGCCTCTGATGTAGAATCTCTCGCCGGTGACCGAGTCCCAAAAGGCGTTTCCTTTGACTTCGATGGTGTTGATGGCAGCAATGGCAGTGGCCAAGGATAAGAATGTGGCAATGTGGAACAACATTGTGGGGTGGGAGTAGCAACGAGTGGAGGGGGTGGAGAAGGTAGGGAAGGGTGAAGAAGAAGGTGGGTGAAGGGTGAAGAAGAAATACGGGTATCCTCTTTTATTTGTTTTTGTTTACGAAATTTTGTTTGTGTTGAAAAACAAACAAATTCCACCGAGGCGGAAGAGAAAAAATTTGTGCGTCGTGTTTTTCTTTTCTTTACACTACGAGATTCGGAGAACAAAGGGGAAAGGGAAATGGGGAAAAGGTGGTGTGGGGATATACTACGGTACACAGAGGGTGGAGTGCAAGTAGGAGGAATCCACAAGAACTGCCCGTTGTCATTACCCCTTGCCTCACCTGGCCAATGTGATTGTTTTCTTGTCTGTCTCTATAACCAATTCCTCGGAATCAGCCAATCTCGCGTCTTTTTTTTTTTCTTTTTTTCCTCTTGTTTGTATTGTGGTGCAATGTGTGGAACTGACTCTACTCCAAAAGACATACAGCCATTGGAGCAGGGGAGATGGATGAGTTGCACTTGCCTCATGGCAGCAGAAGCAAAAGATGGGATGATGGGCCGTGTTTTAATGATTACAATGTAGACTTCCTAATCCGGAAGTATACTCCTCCGCCCGTCTCCATTACTCCCTACCAAATGGACAGAAAATTTTCCACGTAAACAAAATTAAGGCCCAGCAAACAAAACAACACAACCCACCCAATCAAATAGTGCCACTGTCCTTTACTCATGGCGTCACAGATACATTTCCTCGACATCAAGGGCAAGCCCTTGCTATCTAGAGACTACAAGGGCGATATCCCCCCCACCACGATTGAAAAATTCCCCTTGCTCTTGCTCGAGTTGGAAAACACCATTGACGAGGGCGAGTACAAGCCATTTATCCACAACCAAGGGATCAACTATGTCTTTATCAACCACAACAACCTATACATATGCGCATTGACAAGAAAGAATGAAAACATCATGACAATCATCATATTTCTATCCAAGTTGGTGGAAGTCACCACCCAGTACTTCAAGTCGCTTGAGGAGGAGAGTATTCGGGACAATTTTGTCATTATATACGAATTGTTGGACGAGATGATGGACTATGGGGTGCCGCAAACCACCGACACCAAGATATTAAAGGAGTATATTACCCAGGACTACTACTCGTTGGTCAAGGCCACCCCGTCGCACTTGGTGGCCCCTCCGAATGCCGTGACCAATGCCGTTAGCTGGAGAAAGGATGGCATCTTTTACAAGAAAAACGAGGCGTTTTTGGATGTTGTGGAGTCCATCAACATGTTGATCACCGCCAATGGCAAGGTGTTGAATAGCGAGATTCTCGGCGAGATCAAGATCAAGTCGCATCTATCCGGGATGCCCGATTTGAGGTTGGGGTTGAACGACAAGGGGATATTTACCAGCCAGGCTGAAGAGGGGAAAAATATCGAAATGGAGGATATCAAGTTTCACCAGTGTGTGCGGTTGTCCAAGTTTGAAAATGAACGAATCATCACCTTTATCCCCCCCGACGGCGAGTTTACGTTAATGTCGTACCGGTTATCGTCGGCCCAGTTTCTCGCCAAGCCATTGATTCTTGTCGAGTGCAAAACCAAGATGCACAAGCATTCGCGTCTCGAGATTTTGTGCACGGTGAGGGCGCAAATCAAGAAAAAGAGCACCGCCAACAATGTCGAGGTGATTATACCCATCCCGGAAGACGCCGACACCCCCAAGTACCTGCCCGAATACGGCACGGTTAAATGGATCCCGGAAAAGTCGTGCTTGGTGTGGAAGCTAAAGACGTTTCCTGGCGGCAAGCAATTCACCATGCGGGCCGAGTTGGGCTTGCCGGCGGTGAATGACCCCGAGGCAATCTTGTCCAAAAAGCCAATCAAGGTTAACTTTTCCATTCCATACTTTACCACCTCGGGCATCCAGGTGCGGTACTTGCGCATCAACGAGCCAAAGTTGCAGTACCAGTCATACCCATGGGTGAGATATATAACAAAGTCGGGCGAGGACTATATAGTTAGAACAAAGTAGGTGATGGAAATAAGCACTCTTTTTGCTACTCTTCTGTGATTGTCCCATCCTTGAAAGGATATATTCTTGTGCAATTGTCCCATCCTTTCAAGGATGTGCTCTTATGTGATTGCCCATCCTTTCAAGGTGTATTCTTATGCAATTGTCCGATCCTTTCAAGGGGATATATATACAACAAATGGGTTCCTATAAAAAAAATGAATGTCGTTCCATGACATGAATAGTTATTCCACACCTTTTACAGTTTCCTCCACTACAAGTCAGTGACACACCCCTTGGATGCGTCACTGACCAACTTGGCATACTTTGCCAACGTGCCTCGCTTGTACCTTGGCTGGGGCGGGGTCCACAATTTCCGTCTCTCAGCCAATATGCTCTCGTCAACCAACAAATCAATCCGGTTGGTTTCGGCATCAATAACAATCTCGTCGCCATCGTGCACAAGGGCAATGGGCCCGCCCTCGGCGGCTTCAGGCACGATATGGCCAATCAAGAACCCATGCGACCCGCCGGAAAACCTGCCGTCGGTGAGCAACGCCACATCCTTGCCCAAGCCATACCCCATCAATGCCGAGCTGGGTTTCAACATCTCGGGCATGCCGGGCCCGCCCTTGGGGCCCTCATACCGAATCACACAAACGGTTTTTTCGCCCTTTTTGATCTCGCCCGCTTCCAACGCGGTGATAAATGCCCCCTCGTCGTCAAACACGCGGGCCGTGCCCTTGAAATACGTGCCCTCCTTGCCGGTGATTTTGCCCACGGCGGACCCCGGTGCCAATGTACCCTTTAAGATTTGCAAATGGCCGCTGGCCTTTAATGGGTTATTGACGGCGCGGATAATGTCTTGCCCCGCAGGGAGGTCCTTGACCTGGGAAAGGTTTTCCTTGATGGTCTTGCCCGTAACGGTGAGCTGGGAGGCGTCAATCAATCCCTCCTTGGCGAGAAACTTCATCACGGCCGGGGTGCCGCCCACGTTTTGCAAGTCCGCCATGACGTACTTCCCACTGGGCTTGAAATCGGCCAACAAGGGAGTATTGTCGGAAATGCGCTGGAAATCGTCCACGGTGATTTCAATGTCAAACGACGAGGCAATGGCGATGATGTGCAACACGGCATTGGTGGACCCGCCCGTGGCGATGATGTAGGCAATGGCATTTTCAAACGACTTTTTCGTGAGGATATCGCGTGGCTTCAAGTCCAACACCAACAAGTTTTTCACCGCGTCGCCAATGGTGTTGCACTCGTGGGCCTTTTCCTTGGAGATGGCGGGGGCCGACGACGAGTATGGCATGGTCATGCCCATACACTCGGCGGCCGACGCCATGGTGTTGGCGGTGTACATGCCACCACAAGCACCGGGGCCCGGACAGGCGTGTTTGACAATGTCCAACCGCTCCTCTTGGGTGATTTGCTTGGACAAGTACTGGCCATACGACTGAAAGGCGGAAATAATGTCAATCTTGTCAGCCACGGCGGGGTTGCTGGTGCCGCACGTGGGAGACCCGGGCATAATGGTGCCGCCGTAAACCATAATGGCGGGTCGATTGTGTCTTCCCATGGCCATCAACACCCCGGGCATATTCTTGTCACACGAGGGGATGGCGACATTGCCGTCGTACATCTGGGCCATAATCATGGTTTCAAACGAGTCGGCAATGATTTCGCGCGACTGCAACGAGTACCGCATCCCCTCGGTGCCATTGGTGATGCCGTCGCTGACGCCAATGGCGTTAAACTGCATGGCCTTTAACCCGGCCTTGTTGACCGAGTCGGTGCACATATTGTTCAACTCCATCAAGTGCATGTTGCATGGGTTCCCTGACCACCAAACGGAACCGACGCCAATCTGGGCCCGGTGAAAGTCGTCGTCAGAAAAGCCCGTGGCATAGAGCATGGCCTGCGACGCGCCCTGCGAGGGGTCGTCGGTGACGATTGACGAGTATTTGTTGAGCTTCTCGGCATTGTTTAATGCTCGGGAGGTGGAGAATGTTCTCACAAAGCGGCAAGCTCTGAGTATACTCATTGGTTGATGGTTGGTTGATTCTGATGAGTCAAGAAAGATTTTTTTTTTTCACCTTCTCCACTCGCGCCGGTCAAGCGAGTGTTTGCGGTACCGGCAGGAGGAAAACGAGAAGAGAGAAAAAGAACTTTTTGGCCCAATGGAAACAGTTTAGTTTGTAATTGTGTAATGGAAGGGAAACTGACCACATATATCTGTTTTAGGAAGTCTACACATGAATCACATGCCGACGACTTTTTCTTTTTTCTTATTCCTTCCAGAATCTGATCCGGCCGTTACGGTTATGGTGTTGGGTGATGACAAACATGGCGGGAGTCTGTTGCTGGATTACGTGGTGGTGGTGTTTGCCCGTCAACGTTGTGATCCATTTCATTTTCTATATAGTTAAATCAAGCAGCAGCAGCTGCTGCTGCTCCACCACCACCACCAGTTGTTATATCCTTCCACATGGTAGCTCCTCCCCTCCTCTTGTACCTCGGGTTACGGAGTACTGCACATAACTCCCTAGAACGGTCATGGCGAAAAAAAAAAAGTTTGATGCGGGGGGGAAGAAGAAGAAAACAAGTCACATGTAATGGGGAGGGGAAAGTATATATAAGCAACCACCCCATCACACTTGATCACCAACCCATCACACTTGATCACCAACCCATCACACTTTACTGCAAAACCCACCACACTTGATCACCAACAATGTCGTCCCTGAAGAGAATAGTCAAAGAATACAGCACATACCAGAAAACACCCTTGACCAACCCCCAGATTGTATCCCTTGCGCCAATCAGTCCTGATGTCGACATGCACCGCTGGATAGCCACCATTGCCAAGCCCACCCGCAACGACTCTCCATACTACCATGGCGGACAATGGAAACTATCCATCTCGATACCCGCAACTTACCCCATGGCCCCTCCACAAGTCAAGTTTATTACTCCCATTGTACACCCCAATATCAATTTGAAAACGGGCGAGATTTGCTTGGATATACTCAAACCCGAGGGGTGGCTGCCGGCGTGGAACTTGGAGAGCGTGGTTGTGGCCATTCTCCAATTGTTGGACTCGCCCGAGCCAGACTCGCCGTTGAATATCGATGCGGCCAATTTGTTTCGTAGCGACAAGGTTGCGTTTGAGAGCTTGTGCCAATTTAACATTTGGAAAACAAATTCGTTCTTCAATGTCAATGTCACCCCCATGAGACTAGATAAGGGCAACTTGCCCTCGCGCGACATCAGTGGGTCCATGCTCCTCAAGGTGTAGAAAATATGTAGAAAATGCAAAGCCGTGTATCTCATCTATATATGCAAGAAGCAGCAACAACAGACAACAAAGAACAAGCAAGAAACGAGAAGCTACTAGAGCCAAAAAGGTTAATGATTTGATGACACAAACACGGTGGGTATAGACAGAATGCTTGATTTGCTCTCATTCCCATCGAGGCTAAAGGATGGTCTCTCGGGCTGCTTGTCTGTGTGGTTACTTGCGTGGTGCTCGCCCATTTGGTTCAACACGGTAGTGGCTATGCTCTGACTATTGTGGCTGGGAAGCACAAACGAATTCAACGACTCGGACGAACTCCGCGCCGAGAGTAGCAGGGCGTGGTCCTGAATCTTTTCAATGCGCCTGGCAATGTCGCTTTGCGGCGCCAGCTTCAAATCCATCAAATCCTGCTGCTGTTGCAAAAACGCCCGTTGCAACCGCAAATAATCCTCGTGTTGCGGCACTGCTCCAAGGCTGGGGGAGGAGGAGGACAAGCTCGCGCCCAATTCATTGGGCAGAGAAAGCTTGGGCGTGGATGAGGGGCTCGATTGCTTCAGAGACTTTAAAGATCCTTGGTCAGTGACGGTGCCAAACACACCTTCAAATGGATTCTCCTCCTTAAATGACGGTGCCGGGGTCTTTACCTGCGGGGTAAACATGCCCGATAATGCCGGGGCCAGGGCATTGCCCAATTCAAGACGCAAACCTGCCCCCGCGCCCGCCCCTGCCCCCGCCGTCGTCGCCTTTTCAGGAGCCGTGGACGCCCGCTTGAGCCCCGCAGCCTTTTTCTGGATAAATGCATACCGCGCGTGGTGGTTAATGCCAAACCGCAACAATTCAGAAAGGTCCTGAAACCAATTGTTATAGTCAACTTCATTGGCACACTTGAATGTCCTCTTGGACTTGGTGGCACTATTGGCCAACGTAAACTTAAACAGAGACTCATCCTTGGACAAAATGGTATACTCATTCAAATTGTACGACTTGATGGGGACACTATCGTGGCCAATGAGCCCGCCAATCTTGTCCTTTCGGGAATTGTTGTTGCTCTTTTTGGCATTGCCAACAACCGCCGTCTCGTCGCTGGCAAACTCGTGGAGATAGTTGCACGACAAGACATAATAGTACCGGGTATAGTTTTTCAACAATTTCGACTTTTTGTACATGGTCCCAAAGCGTATACACTTGTTCTGCACCGAGTCGGCATACGGCAAGGTGAGCGTCTTGAAGCTCCGGGTTTCGCGCTTGGGGTTTTCTGGTGTCGACGTGTATGTATTGACAAAGCTGGGATTGTGGCTGATAAAATACTCCCAGTCGGCAGTGGACGAGGCGCCAATCTTGGTTTTTAAAAACTGATAATACTCGGCATTGAAATTCAACTTGCCAAACTTGTCAATGATCCAATGCAACTCCTTGAAAACATACGTGAACAAATCCTTGGAGATATTTTGCAAATTGGCATACGACGCAAGCATATAATTCTCCAAAATCAACTGCGTCTTTAGCCGGTAGTCAACCTGCAACTTGACCAACAACGGGTCATCGAGCGCCGCATACTCATCCTTTTCCATGTCATTGTCAAACCGCCCGTCGAGTATGGGCTTTTCGCCGCTATACCTCTCCACCGACTCGGTATACTTTGACAATGCCTGGCCCGTCTTGGAAATCTCGCGCGAGAGCTCGTCATTGGCAAACAAGTCGTTGCGCAACGAAGCCTTGATCTCCTTGATCTTGTGCGACACTTGCTTGAGCAATGTTTCCAACCGCGGGATATACTTTTGATTGATATCCTTTTGCAACTTGAAGCTATTGTTGAACGCAGTGTGGTGCGAGCTCAACAACAATGCCGGCATGTTGGTATACAATGCATCGTCGGGGAAAAACGTTGGGGGGATTCTGACATCATTGCCATTAATGGGCGGGGTGTCGGGCTTGGGTGGTGGCGGAACGTGAAACAGAGTAGTGGATGCAGAAGACGACACCAGAGGTGGGGATTGCGTCGTGGGAAACGTGCCATTTGTCAGAGCAGCGGGTTGACTGCCATTTTGGGAACCATTTGGGGCACCATTGGGGACACCATTTGGGACACCATTTTGTGGGTGCTGCTGCTGCTGCTGCTGCTGCTGGTGCTGGTGGGGGTGGGCAAGCGACGCAGTTGCGTGCGCAATGGTGGTTGTAGCGTGCGCAAGGGGGTTTGGAGCATGGTTGGACTGGGTGGTTGGCGGCCCCAGCCTAACAGACGTTGCCGATGCGTTTCGCTTGTGCAAGTTCCCCGTTGCCGTCTTGAGAAAAGAACTATTTGAAATCGACAGAAAGGTACTGTTTGATTTGGTCTTGGCCAAGGCAGGTCTCTTTTCTGACGTGGTGGTGGGAATGGACGCGAGTGACGCCGACGACAAGCTCTTTTTCACTTCTTGCGTCGGCGTGGTGTTTTTGGGACTGAGGGCGCCGGTGGCGGAGATTTCAGTGAGAATCTTGTTGGGCAAGTCCTTGCATCCGGGGAACTGGACCGCAGAGATTAATTGATAGTTTAGGTTTGCTTCTAGCTCCTTGACTAGGGCAATCTCTTTGAAGTAGTATAGAACAGCCTTGATAAAATACTTCCAGAGCTTAAAGTACTCGACAAGCTGGTCAATAGGTTTGGAGTCATACGGTGGCAAGTTGTGGTAGTAGGGCGACTTTGGGTCCAGCGTAGGTAGGACCTTTTCCTTGGTAAAGGTAAAGGACATGGCGGTGTTGTGTTGCTGGGAATGGCAGCCAGGAAAAGACGGTTGTATCTTTTTGATTTTTTTCTCTCTTCTTCTTGCCCCCTCTGGTTCTATATATAGAACCAACGCAGGGAAAAGGGGGGGAAGGGGGAGTAAGAAAGAAGAAAGAGAAGGAAGAAGAAAGAAAGGGAAGGGGGATTCCGTTGTCAGGTGTACAAAAACGAGTTTCCCTATTATGCCGACTTCAGTCGTCAAGAGGACGAGAAAAGGAGTGGAACAAGGCGGGGGGGGTTGGGGGGGGCGGTTGTGGCTTGACGACGGGGTGGGACGTTTGACCTTGGCCATGAAGAGAGAAACATAAAACAAGTCTAGAACTGCAGTGACGATGGTCTGTCTGTGTACAGGTTGAGGGATCAAAGCCATCACCACCCCATCCCATTTTGGTCTTGTTTCCCTGTCCAATCTCCGGGTGGAGCAAGTGAAACACCACCCGTTTCAGCTCAAGAAGCGGTATCCCGTGGATAGGACTAAAGGGGGGGAAAAAGTAAAAGAGGCAACGGTGTATTGATAAAAAGGTATATATTAGGATTAGCCTTTGGCGCCGGATCATTCTAGACGCGTCAAAGGGGGGAAGCAACAAGAAGAAGTAGAAGAAGAAGAAGAAGAAGAAGAAGAAGAAGAAGAAGAAGAGCAATACCAAACAAATTGGAACCGCCAAAAAGATTGCGATGACGTTGGCCAAGAAAACAAACCATAAAAAAAAATCACAACTCAAGAAAAAGGACAAGAAGAAGGGAGAGGAGGGGCGGGACACCGGCGGCCAAGACTTTGTTTTTGCAACATGCGCTTCCCGTTGACGGTGAGGCGGGCTCAGTGTTTGTCAGCATGAAAGCCTCCCCCGTTGCGTTACCAACTAAGCCCTCTGGCCTCTGCCCTTTGGCCTCTGCCCGTTGCCCGTTGCCCATTGTCAATCGCCCATCGCTCCCTTATCTCGTTAAATCATCATATGAAACTTGAAACAAATAGCGCAATATCGGTATCAATGTGTTTGAGGGATTTCAACCAGACAAGCTCAACCGCAAATTCACAGAGCCTCTTTTTTTTTCCTCTCGTCGTGCAATTGCAGCAACTCGTGTTTCAACAATCCAATCTCAATCAAAAGGCTGGTTTTGTTGCCGTAGCTGATAATCTTTCCCAATGTGTCATTCTCCTGGGTCAAAATTGACATTTTGTGGATCAACTTGTGGCTCAACTCTTGCACGTCGTAGCCACCACCGACACCGCTGAAATTCGAGGTGGGTGCTCCTCCGCCGTCACACATGGCGGTGGCAACCAACACGGCTTCCAACCGTTGCTTGGTGTCTTCCAACTCCTTGGACTTTTCTTGTAAAGTCTTGCTCAAGTCCATAAACAATTGGTAGTGGTTGGAGGGCATTGTGAATGTGGGGTACGGGCCAGCTGAAGGTGCTGTCGACGACGATGGTGACATTGACATGGTTGACATTGACATTGACGTTTCCGGCTGCCTCATCTTGTTCATGGCGCTCACTTGGTCGGTGAGGTTCTTGATGATTTGGTTTTTGAGAATCAACTCGCCTTTCAACTTGTTGTACTCGTCCTGCAACGTCTCCCGGTCTTGCAGCTTCTTGTGTGCTAGTGGCTGTTGTGGTGGCTGCTGCTGCTGTTGATGCTGCTGCTGCTGTTGATGCTGCTGATGTTGCAGTTGGGCCAGCTGATGCTGCTGCTGTTGCTTGTTGTGGTTGTATGGCACATAGCTTGGTGCATTGATGCTCTTCAAGTACTTGTTTGGAGGCGCCGACACCGGTGCTGCCCCCACCGAGGTGAAATCAATGCCCCCCTTATCCAATGGCTGAAATGGAGTAATTTTGTTGTAGCTGTATGGTGTCGACTGCCAAAACTTGTTGGTGGCACTGCTGCCAAACTCTTGCCCAGAATAGTCCAAGTCGGAAAGAATGGTTGTGTCAAGGGTGTAATCTTTTGACAGCATCGAGGTGTCAATAGATAGATTGATCTGGTTGATTGACTAGACAGAGTGGTGTTAATACACTGAACAAAGTGTCTTTGTGTGGGCGATTTTCCAAATGAGAGGCATACATTAATCAACGAACTATCCATGGTGCAAGAAACACCCTGTGTGTGTGATGCTGAGAGATGTGGACTATTGAAACTAGTAGAGTAAGAAGGAGAAGGAGAAGGGGGGGAAGGCAAGAAGCGCTTTTGCTAGCCAGTGGCTGTCTGACTATTGTTTGCATTTTTTCCAAATACGAAAAATGTACACACAACACAACACATAACACAACATTAAACATACAACACAACATTAAACACACAACACAACACACAATAAATTAGCAAACACACACACAGAGACAATTCACACAAAGGCTTGCACCCTTTACGGAGCACCGGCTACAGCACAATCACATCTGGAGGCCGCCAATCATCTGCCTAAGCATCTGTCCGTTGGGCGTGTTCAACACGGTTTCGGGTAGCCCCAATATCCTCTCCTCCAAGTTCTGGCCCGTGAGAAACTCCACCAACGTGTCGCTGAAATGGTTGCAGTTGTTGTAAAACAAATCGTAGTTGGCAGCGTCGTACTTCATATTCTCGTCGTCGCGTAGGTTGTTGAGAAAGTCCAGTAGTAACTCGTCGTCAACTGTGGTGTACCCCACGTCAATCACCTCTATGGGCACTCCGTACTGCGTCCGTGCTGGAGGCAGACTGGTTCTGATTCCCTGGCTGAGATAGTATTCCTTGTTTCGTATCACAACCGAGGTGTGGTAGATGGCATCAATCGACACGCCTAGTATCATGGGCGAGTATACTCTCGCAAGACCGCGCGAGAGGTCATAGACATAGACCTGGACCAAGTCCCCTTCTTGCTCTACTTCCGACATTGTTGTTTTGGTTCTTTGTCTTGTCTTTGTTGTCTTGTCTTTGTTGTCTTGGCTGTTTGTTATCTTGGCTGTTTGTTATCTTGGCTGTTTGTTATCTTGGCCCTTTGCTTGTTAATGTTTTACGTTTATGTTTTTTTGTTTGCCACCAAACGTGAGCAAATTGCGCGCGCTTTATAGAAGGAGGGCAGAGAGGGCAGGGGCGGATAACGGCAAGGATCAAGGACCAGCCGCGCCGCTGGTGATAATTACCAGTTTGATACAGCGACTGTCTTTGTCGTTGTAGGATCCCAAGCAGTGGGTCTCACTCTCCACCAAAATAACCATTTACCCTCATATGTCACACATTTTCTCTCAATATTTCCTTAAAATTGGTTGAAAATCTATAAAGTATAGCTGCTCATGAAAGCATGCACCCATCACCGAGGGCCACACCCTGGATCACACCCTGGATCAACCCAACTCTGTTATCCACCACCCCATCGGTTACTCCTTCTCCATACTCCGATACGCGGAGCTTGGCTGGTTTCGTAAGTCTCGGCATTGGTGAAAAAAAAAAAAAATTTTTCTTTCCTTCATTTCTGTTGTGGTAACCACCAACACCTTGAAACTCACGACAGCAAGCAGTCCCCGGTCTTCTCCCATTGATTTAATAATGAATCAGATGGCCTGATAGCAATAACATGTCCCACACCGATGAAATAAAACTATACAAGTCACAATTGGAGGATTTCCTAAAGAAAAAGTACATTGACCAGTCGTTGCTTATTGGGTTCAACACCTTGCTCCAAAACAAGTTCCAAACATGGATCATTGCCGATGTGTACAAGTATTCAGAGAGCTTGGATCAGTTTGACACCATCAAATACTTTGAAACACTCTGGACCGATTTCCACTACCCAATAATCAAGCTCTTCCAACACCAGCATGCCGCATTGTTTCAGGCGGCAAATGACGACTTTAAAGCGTGCCAGCAGGGGGGCAAGCCCGGCAACTTTAAGGTTAAGCCAGTGGAGATGAGAAAGCTTAATGACCATTTTGCCAAATTTACGAAACAATTGTACCTGTTTTACTCGTCCTTGCTAAAGTACTTTGCCACGAGGTACAAAAACTCGTTTTTACCCGCCAGGTTCTTGTCCCACTTTGGCTATGTGGTTCCCCCCTCTGCCATTGCTATTGCAGACGACAATTTCCAGGCCAACGTGTTGTACTTGGTGCACCGGTGCTGCCTCTCTCTCGGCGACATTTGCCGCCACCAGGCGTTTGTTGAAACCAGCTTTGTTACCCCGTGCATGTCAAACAAGGACTATTTCAAGTACCGGTCGCTCTCGAGCCAGGAAAAGTACAAGCTTATGATTCCGGTGTTTCAGCAGGCACTCCAATACTACCAGTTTTGCATCATGCTCTTGCCGGCGTTGAACGAGCCGTACAACCATATTGGGGTGGTGCACAACTTGGTGGATGACAAGTTTAGCGCCATTTACTGGTTTTTGCGGTCCCAACTCACGAGGTTGCCCGACTACAAGCTCGGGTTGGCCAATTTAAACACGGTGTTGAAGAAGCATTGGTTCACCACCGCTTTGGTTGATATCACCCAGGGAAGCACGCGATTCACCAAGGTTGACGCCTTGAATGTCTATTTGGTTTGTTTGGTGGGGTATTTTTGCTGCCCCGAGAGGTACAAGAATGGGCCCAATGTGGTGAAGAAGGTGTCGTTTTCCAAAATCGAGAGCGAGCTTTTCAAGGCCACCAAGGAAAACTTTGCCGCATTGGTTGACGCCGACGTTATTTTGAAGCAGTTGGTGGTGTTGTTTAGCTTTGCCCACTTGTTCAAGAGCAAGGTGGAGGGAGAGATGGAAAAGATGACGCGGTTTATGTTTCGGTATGTGGAACGGATCTTGGACGGGTTGCGCGGGTACAATGGGTCAAGACAAGCGTTGATTGTGGTGAGGTTTATTCTCAACTGGTTGAAGGAAAACAGCGACTGGCAAAGTGTGTTTTACTCTAGGAGAAACTGCGTTGTGTACACGTGCTCGATCTTGACCAATGGGCTAGCAAAGAGCGGCAAACACGACATTGGCGGTGACAATATTGCCACCACCTCCACCTCCTCGTCGCGCCGCCCCACGCGCGAGTACTACTTTTGGGAGGACGTGCATTTCCGCGACTGTGCATTGATCAAGTTTCAGTTTAAGGACTTTAGGGACGACCGGATATTTGAGATCAACAATGTCAACTTTTTGGTGGGCGACTATTCTGAGTTGGTGGAGGGATCCGTGCCGTTGTTTTTGAGCAACGAGAAACAGGCGGCGGCCAAGGAGGATGCAAACATGGTGGGCGAGTATGTGGACGACTACGAAAACCAGTTGAGAGCCAAGGCGATTGTCCTGCTTGCAAAGAGGCTATTGGAAAAGTGTCCAAACTATAAGCTCACATTTGACGGTGAGAAATTTGCCGTCAAGCCGGTTGAAGCAGAAGAAACGATTGTGTCTAGGACAAATAAGGGGGAGCAACGGGAGAAATGGGAACAACGGGAGAAATGGGAACAACGGGAGAAAAGGGAGCACCAACGGAAACAGCCGCGGAAACAGCCACAGCCGCTGCAAGCACCACAAGCACCACAAGCACCACAGGCACCACAAGCACCACAAGCACCACAAGCACCACAGGCACAGAGATTGGTCCACAACCATTCCCAGCCAGAAGTCGTCTCCATGCCTGTGTCATCAGTGATTGTCCCTACATCTCTCGAGGAGATTGAATCGTTCATTAGCCAACAGGCGGCGCAGCTCAAGAGTACCGTTGCCGTTCCTCGAAAAGAAGGACTACAGAATATGGTGGACGCCTTGGTGGAAGAAGACGAGGAAATGCCTCCTCCAATCATACAGAGGAGTATCTGGTCCACGGAGCCGCTGGCTCACCTGCCAGCGGTTCCTGCGCAGCCGAATTTTTTGGCGCATCAGGTGTTGCAGCAGCAGTACCCCCTGCCCTCCTTCCAGCCCCTCTATGGCCAACAGTTTCAGCAACCGCAGCAGCAACAACCACAGCAGCAACAACAGCAGCAACAACAGCAGCAACCTCAGCAACAACCACAGCAGCAGCAGCAGCCACCACTACACCAGTTGCATCAGCCGCAAGCTCAACGTGCACACCACCATCCATACCCCCAGTACCCCTAATCCCCCCCTCCCTCCCGCGTGGGCTAACAATTTTTTTTTTGTAGCCAATGCACGCAGCCTAAGAAAAAAAATTTTTTTTTTTTTTTGGGTTGTTTATATAAACACGTTAGTGGCTCGATTTTGAAATGCCTATACTCCACAACTCTACACCATGGACGCCGAAATCAGACACTTGACAAACTCCAAGACGTACAAGTTTGTCACCCCGCCTGCCGATGCCCCCATCGACGTGTTGAACGAGTTTTACTGGACCCGCGAGTCGGAGCCACACGTTGCGAGACGAAAGTTGATTCTCGAGAAGCACCCAGAGGTGAGAAAGTTGACGGGGTACGAGCCAAAGACAAAGTGGTATGTCATTTTGGTTGTGCTACTACAGGTTAGCGTGGCATACTACTTGCGGCACACGCCCGTGTTGACGTGGAAGTATATGGCGTTGGCATATATCATTGGCGCCACCGCCAACCAAGCCATATTCTTGGCCATCCACGAGTTGTCGCACAACTTGTTGTTTAAGCAGCCCTGGCACAATAAGATGTTTGCCATCTTCACCAACATCCCCATTGGGATCCCATACTCGGCGTCATTCCAGCCCTACCACCAGTTGCACCACAAGTTTATGGGCGACGCACACCTCGACACTGATTTGCCCACCCGGTATGAGGGGATGTTTTTGTCAAACATTTTGGGCAAGGCGTTTTTTGCCACGTTTCAGATATTCTTTTATGCGTTGCGGCCTATGTTTGTTACCCAGATCAAGTTTACATATGTCCACTTGTTGAATGTGGTGTTTCAGGTTGTGTTTGACATTTTGATGGTGCGGTTTCTTGGGTGGAGGGCGTTTGGGTATTTCATTATGAGCTCGTTCCTTGCTGGCAGTTTACACCCCTGTGCCGGCCATTTCATTGCCGAGCACTATGTGTTGAATGAAAACAATGCGCCCAAACACGAGATGATTGGCGGCAGCAACATTTCCAAGGAGCTATTGCCGGCAGAAACGTACTCGTACTATGGGTCGTTGAATGCATTGACGTGGAATGTGGGCTACCATAACGAGCACCACGATTTCCCATACATTGCGTGGACCAAGTTGCCCGAGTTGCGGCGGGTCGCGGCTGAGTTTTACGATCCGTTGCCCCAGGTTACGTCGTGGTGCGGCGTGATTTGGTGGTTTATATTCAATGACGTGAACTTGTTGTGGAACCGGGTCAAGCGCCAGGGAAACGAAAAGCACGGAAGCAAGATTGCAAAGCTAGACGAGAACCAAAATTAGACAAAAATAGACAAAGCTAGACAAAAAGAGGCCAAGAACAAAAGGCCAAGACCAAAAACACTGAACTAAGTCAGCCCAAGTTGGACCTGCATTATATATATACACTTCTAGAGACCCCTGATTAAACGCGTCACGTCGTCAATGCCGCCGTCGTTCAACGAGGCAAGCTGGGTTGTCACAGCTTCAACCACATTGTCCACCTCAACCAACTCACCCTCATTCTCCTCGCCCTGGCCCAAGAGCTTGATCCGCACTTGGCCGGCGGGGTACTCTTCCTTGCCGAGAATCACGGCGATTTTGGCGCCAGCCTTTTCGGCAGCATCAAACTGCTTGCGCGGGTTGGCCTTGGCCTTGTACAAGTACTCGGCATTAACACCCGCCTTCCAAAGCCGGTTGGCAACTTGCATCCTCTCCTTCAAAAACCCGTTCCAGCCGTCGCCACCGCCAAAGGCCATCACAAACACCTGGGTGTGGTTGGGACTGATCTTGTCCAAGTTGGCACGGGCCTTGATCAAGGAGAAAATCCTCTCCACGCCAAAGGAGATGCCCACACAGGGGATGGACTTGCCGTTGGAGAACATGCCCACCAAGTTGTCGTAACGGCCTCCGGCGGCAATGGAGCCAACGCCAACGTACTCGGAAGCGTCTTCCTCGTCCTTCTTGGCCTTGGCCTTTTTTTCTTGTGCGTCTTTGGGCGGAGCCGATGCGGCAGTGACTGCTTCGTAAATCAAGCCGGTGTAGTAGTCCAAACCTCTTGCCAATGACAAGTCAAAGCTGATAAACTCTTCAATGCCAAAAGCCTCCACATAGTCGGCCAACACCGCCATTTCAGCAATGCCCGCCTCGGCCGATGGGTTCGAGATGTCGCTTTGCTTCAACAAGTCCAACACTTGTCTAATGGTGCCGCTGTGCTTGACAAACTCGCCAATCTTGTCGGCAACCTCTTCGGGCTGGCCCTTGTCAACAACAATCTCTTTCCGCACGGCTTCCCATGGGAGCTTGTCCAACTTGTCCACGGCAGACGAGATCTTTCTCACATCCTCTTCCTTGACACCACACGCCTCAAAGATACCATCGAGAATCTTTCTGTGGTTGATCTTGACCTTAAAGTCCTGGATGCCCAACCCGGTCAACCCTTCGCACAACAAGTTTAAAATCTCCGAGTCAGGAACCATTGTGTCGTACGCACCGGCAATGTCAAAGTCGCACTGGTAAAACTCTCTCATTCTGCCCTTGGTCATGGCCGGCTGGTCTCTCCGATACACCTTGGCAATGTGGTACCGCTTGATGCTGGCAATGTTGTTGCACGCAACAAACCGGGCAAAGGGAACCGTCAAGTCGTACCTCAACGAGGTGAGCTCGCCGCCCTGGTCCTCAAGGTTATAAATCAACTTGGAGTCTTCGCCGTATTTCCCCGTCAAAATCTCCCTAAGCTCAAACACGGGAGTGTCAATTGTGACACCACCGTGCTTCTTGAACAAGCTGGAAAGCGATCCAAAAATGCCCTCGCGGATCACCATATCCTTATCGGCCCAGTCCTTGGTGCCCTTGGGAGTCTTTAACAAAAACTCCTGGGCCTTGGCCTTGGCCTTTCCCTTCTTTGGTTGCGCTACTGCTGTTGACATTGTGCGGTGGAGAAGTCGCTTGATCATGAAGAAGCTGAAAATTTTTATCTCTATTCAATGGTACAAGAACTAAAAAAAAAAGAAAATTAGTCACACACACACACACACACAAAGAAACAAACACATAAACTGCTCAGTCTTACTGCTCAGTCTTCGTTGATGCCATTTGGTTTGGAGTACCGCAACCTCATTACGCCGTCAGACAAGATTCTCTTACCCCAGTTACCGGCAGCGGGGTCACCGGTCTCGTCTCTGCACTGCTTTAGGAAGGGGAGCAAGGATGTACCGCCCGTGCCCTTTTCTTCGCCGCTGGTTTTCTTTCTAGCAAGGCCAGACCGGAGCGTGGTTGAGGATCCCATGCTGTTCATCTTTTTGGCCTGGAGAATAATGTACCTGGTGACAATCTGGATGTGCTTGTCTCTGAATGCCTTGAGCATGGCGAGACACGCGTCGTAGCTGAGGATCAACTCGGCAATGTGGCTGTGGTCAGCGACAAACTGGCGGATGTTGGTCACCTCGCCGAGCTTGCGCAAGAAATCCTGGTGCTTTCCGGGCATATATGTCCTCATTTCATTCATAAACCCGTTTTCGGGGCTGGTGGATGCAGTTGCCTTGCTTTCGGTGGTTGCTGGAGTAGATGCACTATGAGGAAGCGGCCTGTCGCCAGTCGAGTAGTGTACCACCCCGAGAAGGATATCCAAAAACTGAATTAACGACGACTGGGCGTTGGATCCGCCGGCATATGTTCGAGGCGCCGGTTCGTTGCCGTAGTACACGCCCTTGTCCAAACCGACATCGGCCATGTTCTTCCACCCGGCCAAGTATGGCCGGATGCGAAAGTAGAAAACGTGGGGGTCGCACATTTCCTCCATCTTTAGCAACACGGACCCCAAAACATCAATTGCTTCTGCGAGCTGCTGCAAGTTGGCAACCAACCCTGGGACGTCGTTGTTGCGGGCGCACCGAATGGCCTCCATCCCGGTGGTGATGGCCAAGGCGCCCCTGTGCTCAAAGTAAACGCTAACCAAGTAAAACCACGACTCGTCTATGGACCCGGTGAATGTGTTTATGGTGGTGAGGTTGTCCAAGTCCCATATATCGTCGCTGGGAATAATTTGCTTAAAGTTCCACAAGCAAAGCCCGGCATAGGTGGCTATGGGCGGCAAGCGGAGGTGGTTGGCGACTTGCACCCACGGAGCGGCAATCTGTTCGGGCAACTTGTTCACCGGGGTGTCGGTGCCCCATATATAGGCGTGGGCAAGGAATCCAAGCACCTGGTAGGCTCTTCTGTATTCGGCCTCGGTGGCGAGTAGGTTGACCGACAAGAGCGGCAACTGGTCAATGACTGATCTGATTCTCTTTGTCAAAATGAGCGACGGGAGGTTGTTGGCAACAGTCTCCCACGGCTGGTAGTACGCCTGCGGGAGGCATACAAGGGGAAGCTCGGCGGGGAGAAAGCCCGAGTTGGGAAAGACGTCGTAGTCCTCTAAGCGTGGTATGTCAGCCATGAAAAGAAAATGGTGGTGGTGGAGCGATAAATTTTTTTTTTTTTTTTTTTTTTTTTTTTTTATTGCGTCAGTTTCTTTTTTTTTCATTGCGTCAGTTTCTTTTTTTTTTCCCACCTGCCACTCACCTGACGAAATATGTGTGGCATCATTTACCAGTACGCCGGTTTTGGAAGCACTTTTCCATTTGCTCCGCGCGTGATGCCAAGCTCCAACAACTTGGCAAACGTCTCGGCAAAGTCGGTGCGAAACTGGGTTTCGTCCTCCGCATATCTTCTGACCCATCGCTCAAACCCCGCATCCTGGAGCAACTGGATATCGGTGTTTAGCATCATCAACGTTTTATCCCCATTGTAGTACTGGCGCTTCCCCGTCTCCGGGACAGTACCTTCATGCCACTGTTCATTGACCAAGACCTGGAAAAACTCGTTGGAGAATGTGGTGGGGTTTCTTGTCCACTTGCCCTCCCAGCCGCTAAACCGCTTGTGGCACCGTCCAAGCCCGTGCGCTCCAAGCAATGCCACTGTCTCGCGATCGTCCATGCCAAGCGCGGCAAAGGTTGCCCGGATATGGCCTGCATCTTTGTGGGCAAAGGGGAGCTTCCCGTTGGCAGGTACGTGCTTGGAATCGCGGCAGTCGACTCTCCCTGCGCGCCACGGGATCTGGGGCCCGCCCATGGCTTCAATGGCGACTTTGCCGGCAAGGGTCCACAAGTCGGAGTACGTTATGCGGGGATACTTTTGCTTGACTGGTTGTAGTGCCGCGCGAGCAATGTCCAACCCGGTGTTGCCCTCGTCGGTGATTTCTGGGACAAACCGCATGGTGGCGCCGTTGGAGCCGCCCATGCCGGTGCTGATGTCGTAGGTGGCGCAACAGTGCCAGGCGAGTCTGAGAACGATGGGCGCCAACGACCCGTCGTCGTAGTGCGAGAGCGGCAATGCGTTCTTGATTGCGTCGTACACCAACGCAATGTACCCGGCATCGTCGGGTGAAATCGAGTGCACCACGGGGACCAGGGGTGAAGCCCTGATGGTTATCTTGGTGTTGCGGTTGGAGGGTATTTTGACTGCAAGCTTGGTAGTGGGTGGTGGCTGGAAGGTAGGTGTTGCTGGTGGTGGTGGTGGTGGTGCTGCTGCAACAATAGGCTCAACTGCATTGGTGGGGACAGCAGGTTCCACTGCATTGGTGGTGGGAGACTTGGTGATTTGGCTCTTTTTTAGTAGGTAATGTGTGTACCCCTCGTACCGGTTCAAGTAGACCCCATTGTGGTGGTACACCACTGGTTTGAGACGGAGTTTCGCCAAGACGCAAAACGGCGCGTGCACCACATAGCGGTCAGCAAGGTAGTACGCCCGGTCAGGTATAGCCTGACAGTCTCTGACCATGGTGGATACGCTCTGAGTGGCGTACCAGCACCGGAAACATGGGTCCTTTTTGGCCGATCCTGGGTGTGGTGCTGTCAAGTGGACCACCCAGTGGCAGAAACCTCTCGCCCAAGCGGCAACCGTTTGCAACACGGCCAAGGGAATAAACACCACCGACAATGCCCCAACCACCCACAACTCACATCTTGTCCTGGCGGATCTGAATGCCGATCTGATCATACCCATTGGTGGCTGATCTTGTGTTGCAAACGATTTTGAGATTGCGCACTACCAAATGCTTTGTTCTCTTTTTTTATCCCTCTCGCTCTCTCTCCCCCTTTGCCATTTGCCATTTGCCATTTTGGCCGTGACCGATAAATTTCATGTGTGCGGGAAAAAAAAAAAAAGCATCAAAACTCATTCTCTCGCCTCCCTCCTCCCTTTTTCCCCCTGTTTACGGTTCACCACACATACACAGACAGACTGCTTGCCCCTTGTCCCCCACACGGCTCTACAACTATTTGCAATGTCGTTCAAGGGAATCAAAAAGACGCTCGTGAGAGCTCCGCAAAACTTTCGCCAAAAGTTCAACATGGGCGAAATCACCACGGATGCGGTATACCAGGATGCCGAGCGGCGGTTCAAGGAAATGGAGGTTGAGACGAAAAAGTTGAGCGACGAGTCCAAGCGGTACTTTGCCGCGGTCAATGGCATGTTGGACAACCAAATCGACTTTTCCAAAGCCATTGAGGAGATCTACAAGCCTATAAGCGGCAGATTGTCGGACCCCAGCTCGACGGTGCCGGAAGATAACCCGGAGGGAATCAAGGCGGCGGAGCTGTACCGGGAAGTGGTGAAGGAGCTCAAGGAGACGTTGAAGCCCGATTTGGAGTTGATTGAAAAGAGAATCGTGGAGCCGGCACAGGAGTTGTTGAAGGTGATCCAGTCGATCCGGAAAATGGCAACCAAGAGGGACCACAAGCAGGTGGACTTGGACCGCCACAAGCGAAACTATAAAAAGTATGAAGAAAAGAAGGAGCGCACGGCGAAGGACGAGGAGCGGATGTACAGCGCCGAGGCAGACGTGGAGGTTGCGCAGCAAGAGTACGATTACTACAACGACTTGTTGAAAACCGAGTTGCCGATTTTGTTCCAGATGCAGTCGGATTTCATCCGGCCCTTGTTTGTCAGTTTCTACTACATGCAGTTGAACATTTTCTACACATTGTACAACCGGATGGAAGAGTTGAAGATCCCGTACTTTGACTTGACAACGGAGATTGTCGAGGCATACCATTTCAAAAAGGGCAATGTCGAAGAGCAAACCGACGCACTCACCATCACCCACTTTAAAGTCGGCCACGCCAAGTCCAAGTTGGAGGCGACACGGAGACGCCACGCCGCCATGAGCGCCAGCCCCCCCGGTGCCCCTGGCCTGGAATTGCCCGCGTACGCGCCGGGAGGCTACCAACAAGCGGCACCCGTTGACTACAAAGACCCCAGCGGGTACCAGTCGCCCACGTCGCCCACGTACCAGCAGCCAGGCGCGTACCAGTACCAGTCACCTGCATCTACCGGGTACGGCCAGCCAGCCAATGGGTATGTGCAGCCGGCAAACGGATATGGGCAGCCAGTTGCCGGTGGCTACGCCGCCTCGCCAGTTACTCCGCAAGCTTCTGGGTTTGTACAGCAGCAGCAGCAGCAGCAGCAGCAGCCGCAACAATCGCCGGGATATGGCGGGAGCGTCGCTGCCGGGACCGCGCTTGCCGGCGGTGTTCTTGCTGGCAGCGGTGTTGCTGCTCCTCCCGCATACGCGCCCGCCACCCCAGCGAGCGCTCCGCAGACGTGCACGGCCTTGTATGACTACACCGCCCAGGCGCAGGGCGATTTGACGTTCCCTGCGGGGGCGGTGATTGAGATTTTGGAAAAGACCCAAGATGCCAACGGCTGGTGGACGGGCAGGTATAATGGGCAAACGGGGGTGTTTCCTGGTAATTACGTGCAGTTGTAATAGTATGACTATTTGATATAAAAGCTGGCGGCAAGGACCGTGTTTGAGCTGGAACCAACGTGTGCCGTGTAGTTGCCGGACGCAATGTGCCAATTGTTTTTGTACGTGTCCCAGTAGGCAATCTCTTTGAGCGGGAGTGCCAACTCGACGGTGGCAGTCTCACCTGCGGCCAAGCTGACCTTTTCAAACGCCTTCAACTCCTTGACGGGACGGATGATGGTGGGGTCGTTTTGCTGGATGTACAACTGCACGACCTCGGCGCCGGCATATTTGCCGACATTGGAAATTTGCACCGAGACGTGCACCTTGCTGTCGCCAACGGCCACGCGCAAGTTTGCCAATTCAAACTGGGTGTACGACAAGCCAAAACCAAAGGGAAACAACACCTTGCGGCCCACTTTTTCGTAGTACCGGTAGCCAACAAACACGTCTTCGCCGTACAACACCTGGCCGTTGTTGGAGCCAAAGTTGATGTAGGCGGGCGTGTCCTCGTACCGTTCCGGGAATGTCATGGGCAACTTGCCCGATGGGTTACAGTCGCCAAACAAGACGTCGGCGATGCAGTTTCCCAACTCGTTACCGCCGTACCATGCCTGCACAAGCCCCTGCACCTTGTCGATCCAGGGAAGCGATACGGGCGACCCCGACTGGTTGACCACCACGACGTTGTTATTTACCTGTGCAACGGCCTCTACTAGCTGGTTGGTGTACCCGGGGATATCCATGTCGGGTCTGTCAAAGCCCTCCGACTCCCACTCTTTGGAGAGACCAATGCATAGCACCACCGCGTCTGCCTCGTGGGCCACCTTTACCGCTTCGGCAATTGCCTTTTCCGGGGTGTTTCGGATCTGGATCCCAAAGTAGACGCCGCCGCCAGGGATGGGCGAGCTTCCCAAAGTGTATGTCGGGGTAGACCCAAACTCGACCCGCACAGAGTATCTGGTGCCCTTGGCCAAGGTGATGGAGGCGCGCTCTTCTCGGGTGCCCAAGCCGAGGATGAAGGATGTACCCTTTACCTGCTTGGTCTTGTTGTCGACCACCAACTTGTCGTCGACAAAGATCTGGGCCGTGCCCAAGCACGAACAGCCAAAGTCGTACTCGCCAGACTCGTCAGGGACAAAGTACCCGGTGAACGTGGCGTAGAACAAGGGCTCGTTTGTTTTAAAGTCCTGCAAAAATATCCGGGACGTTTTGAGATGGTAGTTGGCAAACACGGCGTCGTTGCTGCCGTACCGAAACTCGGCCGTTATACCCTTTTCGCCGTTTGCGTTGCATAACACGTGGCCCACATCGGGCAAGTTTCTGTCCAAGTAGGCGCCGATGGAGTACGTGACGTTGGCCGCCTTGGCCTTGATTCCGTCAAATGGCGTCACCTTGTAGCTCGCATTCAAGGATGCGGAGCCGCCGCCCGAGTCTTGTGCGACCTTGGCGTTGGGCCCAATAACGGCAATCTTGGCGTGCTTGTTCAATGGCAACACTCCACCCTCGTTCTTTAAAAGGACAATGGACTCGTTGCCCAACTGGCGCAAGTCGGCAATCTCCGAGACGGGGGCAGGGCCAGTGCCGGTGCTGGTGTTGGTCTTTGTCAACCGATCAACCAACCGCAAAACGTGTCTCACATTTTCGTCAAGCACGTCAATGTGGAGCTCGTTGGTTTGGAGAGCATGCGCAACGTGAAACTGTTGTCTAAACTTGGGTGGCCCCGGCATCTCCAAATTGACACCCGCGTCGAGCGACTCCTTCATCGAGTATGTGCCGTGCCAGTCCGACATGACGAGACCGGTGTAGCCCCACTCTTTCCGCAACACTCCCAAAAGGCGCTTGTCCTGCGACACGTGAACGCCGTTGACCTTGTTGTAGGAGGTCATGATGGAGGCCGGGTCGGCTGTCATGGCAATCTCAAATGGTTTGAGGTAAATCTCGCGCAACGCCCGTTCGGTGACAACCACATCAATGGCCTTGCGGTCCTTTTCCTGATCGTTGCACACAAAATGCTTCAAACACGCGCCAACGCCTTGGCTCTGCATACCCCGGATGACACTCTGCGCCGCCACCCCTGACAAAACAGGGTCCTCGGAGTAGCTCTCAAAGCATCTGCCGCCCGTGGGGCTCCTAACGATGTTGCATGTGGGGCCAAGGATGAGGTTGATGTCTTTTTTCTTGGCCTCGGCTCCCATAAACGCGCCCGTGGCTTCCAACAAGCTGGCGTTGAACGTGGCCGCCAACCCGGTTCCGCATGGCAAGCAAACGGCGGGGTCGCTGTTGAAGAACTTGATGCCCCGGACGCCATTGGGTCCGTCCGAGGACCTGATTGACGGGATGCCGAGCCTCTCAACCGGCGCCGTGTGCCAGAAATCGTGGCCCGCCACCAACGCAATCTTTTCCGAGATTGT